>JAQGAJ010000064.1:0-24538 GCA_034689365.1 Liebstadia similis | reverse complement strand
AAAATTCAAATAATAGCTAAGTTTTCAATGAATTAAACCTCAAGTCATATAAAAAATTAAACCCTATATAACAAAATCAATTTCCAAACCTATAATTAATTTTATAATTAAAATTTTCAATTTTATCGACAAAAATGTCATTTTATTAATTATTTTGCTTTCTGTTCCAATAAATTGATTGGAATTATTTAATTGAACCGCTGTTTTCAATATATTAACTTTGATTAACTATAGTTAAAGGCTTTTTTAATCCATGAGCGAAGAGCTCAGGAAATAATATAGAAGTAGTTTTGACATTGTTTTAAACGACTGGTTATTATGACATCACTTGATTCAGATGTCTGTTCTCAGACTTACGTGGCTTTCGAGACATCCAAACATTATTTGAATTTATTTTTAAAAATGAAAAATTACCTAAAATTGTGTTAAAAGTAAAGTTTGAGCGAAGAAGTGGTTCGAAGAGTGGATTGGCTGCAGATTTGCCCAAAGGCTAAGAGAACGTGAAAAACAGCTTATCTGAGGAGCTCTGAGCCCATACTCGACAACGATTTAAGCGGTTCTTTGATTGCAAGCGATTGTCGACTACTGTTCCGATTGGTTGCCAATTGGGTTAAGCACTGCCTCTAATCATATCGAAGTGATTCGTTGCGCAAACCATAACTATTTACAATTACTTAAGTCAATACTTCCCTCGAATCCACTTTAAACACATCTCTGTCTCAACCGAAACCACAACTTTTACCGCGACAATGCCCTGTCCTTTCATCAGCCAATTGTCCACTTCGTTCCTCGCGAGGAACTACTCGACGATAGTTCGAAACTATATGTCTGTCTGTCCGGTGATGTCCCGAATCTCAACAAACTTTGCGCGACATTATTCCGATATGACTATAGACTCGACTGAAAGTGAAATCTCAAAAATTAATCGTAAGTTTCCATCAATTAATGGCAAAATGAGAAGCACTTAAGATCTTATTCTAACTCAGATGATATCGATGGTAACTCGACTACCGAGGCCAAGCACTGCCCGTTCCTCGAAATGGTTAAACCAACTCTGAAAGAGGCCGATCCTGAGATGGTTCAGGACATCACCGAAAGAACTGAAAGTATGCAATATTTGTAATCATCACTCGCTTTACTCATTGCTTGGATTCTATTTTAGAAAAGGCTTTCCAATACAATAAGTTCTTTACCGACCAAATAGTGAAGAAGAAAAAGGACTTTAGTTACCGGGTCTTCAAGAAAGTGTCCCGATTTGCAGAGAAGGTTCCGTACGCTAACGAACTAACACAAGGATGTAAACCAATAACAGTTTGGTGTAGTAATGATTACCTCGGAATGACTTCCCATCCAAAAGTCAAGCGCTCAGTCATGTGAGTCACACCCGTTCTCGTTATTTCAATATTGATAGCATTGTTGAGATCTATTAGAACTGAAGAGTTTGTCCAATAAATCAGTTCTTAGGCTAAGCAAGTGATTGGCGAAACTCCCGAAGACTTATAGGATTTGACTTAATTTTATTTGTTTTGCTTTATTTGTGCTAAATATTGATCGAATCAAACAAAGTTTGTTTGGTTTCGATTTTAGGTTAAAAAGTTTTGAGCGTTTGTTTGAGCCTTAAATTCTGAACATATTTGTTGGCATTAACTCACTTAATGTCGAGTAACCCAAGACTTGGAATCACTTGATGTTAAGTTTGACTAATAAACTCATGGAAGGAATATGAACTTGGATTTTATGACCCAAGTTATGACCCAATGTCTGATCCAAACCTAATTGAATTGCACTTAAATGATAATTAAAGCGAAGAGCAATAGTGGAATTTATTGTAGCAAGCTCATATCAATTTCGCGAAATTACCAATTCATAGGAATATTGAGACTAGTTTTGAGATTTGAAGTTAAAAAGATTTTTGAAGAATAACTAACAAGATATTAGATATTATGTCCTTGACTTTAGTTATTGTATTTATTTTTACAAAACAAATGATAATTTTAAAGAATGTGCATTAAAAATGAGAGAAATGTCGAATCTGACCATGAACAAATTGAAATTGACTCTTTAATGACATCCATAATTCTTTAGGCAATAAATATGTGAGGCATTAGACTTGTAATTGACGTCTTGGTTGAACTTTCCTTCCTCGAGGCTATTCATTGAATTCAATGGCATTATCTGTAAACCTAATTATCAGGAAAGTTGTGTCAAAAATGCAAAATTTGTTTAATCGACGTAAAATTGGCTCATTTTGAATGATTTCATTGATATTAGTTTTAATTAATACTAAATAATTAAAAATAACAAATCTGTAAATTGTTTGATATGATTACAAGTTTTCAGATTAGAAAATATATTAGAATTCGATAAAATAGTTGAAACTTTGGGCTAAGATTTTATAATAAAATGAGAGTCGAATAACATATTCCATGAAATTATTCATTTTAACAAATATTGAAAATGGATTTCAATTTAGTTTTAAATTGCATTCAATTAATGACTTTTCATAATATAGTGAAGCAGTGGAACAGTTCGGGAGCGGAAGCGGTGGAACCCGAAACATATCAGGCAATACTCCGTTCCACGAAGAACTAGAAGAAGAATTAGCTGATCTGCATCGGAAAGAAGCTGCTCTTCTCTTCACATCATGTTTTGTGGCCAATGACTCGACTTTGTTCACTTTGGCCAAAGCATTGCCAGGTATTTGTGAGACATTGGATCAACTGTTCCGACCAACTCTTTACAATCAACAGGTTGTCACATCTTTTCGGACGCCGGAAACCACGCGTCGATGATTCAGGGGATTCGCAACAGTGGTGTCCCCAAACATATCTTCAGGACGTGTGATGTCCAACATTTGGAACAACTCTTGCAAACAGTTGACTATTCTGTGCCCAAAATCGTTGCCTTTGAAACCGTTCACTCGATGACAGGTATTCAAAGATATAGAATGTATTATCAAATGAACTACAATGGAAATTCTCAACCGAAGGAGCGATCAGCCCAATAGAAGAGCTCTGCGATGTCGCGCATCAATACAATGCCATCACATTTGTCGATGAAGTACATGCCGTCGGTCTCTATGGGAAAAACGGGGCCGGAGTTGCGCAGAGGGATAGAGTGATGGATAAAATAGACATTGTCTCGGGAACATTGGGTACTTTTGAATGTTTTTACTTTCATTGGACTTATTCTAATTATTCAAATGTCAATGAATAGGAAAGGCATTTGGAAATGTAGGTGGGTACATTGCCAGCAGTGGTCCTCTCGTTGATATGGTCAGGAGCTATGCCGCCGGCTTTATATTCACCACTTCTTTGCCGCCAACGGTTCTGAAGGGAGCGCTCACTTCAGTACAAGTAATTTAAAGTTACATCAGTTTTATTATGAAATACTAATTATTATAATTAAAGATTTTGAAAGGAGAAGAAGGGGTGGCGTTAAGACGAAGACATCAGGAGAGGGTGTCATATATGAAGGCAATGCTTAGAAGAGCCGGATTGCCTCAATTGCAAAGCTCCAGTCATATAATTCCAATACCTGTCGGCAATCCTTGGATTTGTACCCGAATTTGCAACGAATTATTGTCCAGATTCGGACATTACGTGCAGGCAATCAATTACCCGACAGTAGCCAAAGGCCAGGAGAGACTGCGGATCGCACCGACGCCTTTCCATTCAAACCAAATGATCGATGCATTTGTCAACGACTTGGTTGTGGTCTGGAAAGACATGGGTCTCCCTCTCAGTAGCGATAATTGCTATGCAAAGAGTTGTCATCATTGCAATAAACCATTGGACATATGGTTGGAACCCATGTCTTGTGCGCGTTCAGACTGTCCTCAACTTTGCGCTCAAATATAGTTAAATAAAGTATTTTTATTATCATTTTATTGTTTTCACTAAAATGACAAAAAGATTACAATCAGTGGCGAAGACATCATTGCGAGAGAACCTCATGAGAGGGCTATCGCTCGCAAATCATAATTTGATTGTAAGACTTGTTTAGCGACAAATCAGTCAATCATTTGATGAAGTTTTAGATAAAAATATTACAAATATAGATATCATTACCAGAGCTCTCCGTCCTTTTCCTTTGCGGGCACTTCGATAACTCTGGGTTTGTCTATGATTCGAGCGGTTCGGTTACCCTTTTCGACTATACCAATGATCCAGGCCTGGTATCCTTCCTGTTTCTCGATGTCCTTGCAATAAGCAGCCGCCTGTTCCCTCGGCAGGCAAATCAGAAGCCCGCCCGAAGTCTCGGGAGAGTGACCTTGCAGCAATTGGAACATATTGCCGCACGCTTTGGCAACGGCCGCCATTTTGGCGATCACTGGCAAGTTGTGGATAACGAAAGATACCTCATTCTTCTGGACTTTGGCCAAGTTCTGTGCGTGGCCCAGAAGACCAAATCCCGTTACATCTGTGGCCCCGTGAGAGTTGTACTTATGCATCAAACGAGAAGCTGTCGAAAGTTGATACTAATCACACTTCACTGACAATGACCAGACTTACCGACTCGATTCAGACGTGACATACTATCCATTGATCTCAGATAGGCTTTGCGGACATCGTCTTCAGTCACAACTAACTTAATTCGATTCCATTTGTCCGCTATTTCTAGCCATTGGAAAGCGATTGATGAGACCTGTGTTCCCAATGGTTTGGTCAGAACGAGTACATCCCCGACAACCGCGTTGTCTGGACTATGGTTTTCACGAATATTTAAATATTTTTAGATCAAAATCAATATCTAATGTGCTCTAAGTTTATTAAATATACCCTTTGTTATCCTAAAAGATAGCATAACTTACATAATATATTCTGAGGGCTGACATACACTCGTCGCTACGCCTCCTATTGTAAGCCAAGGGTTTTGAACAGTTTGGCCGCCAGTGATATGAGTGCCGGCTTCGAAGGCACAGTCCTATCGGGAAATTTACCTTAAAAATAAACCTTAATTAAAACCCGGGATTAAATACCTTAAACCCTCTGATTATGAGAGGAATGACGACATCCCTTTCCTTGTCTGTCATCTTCTGACTAATTGCCAAAATCATTAACATATTATCGCATTCGGTGACTCCCATGGCATACAAATCACTCAAGACGTTAGCGCAAGTTATCTTTCCCTGAATTGAGAGCTGAAGAGTTAATCAAGAGCTAAACAAATGATTGCCAACCATTATATAGGGATCGTCTACTAAGGGGTAAAAGTAATCTACGGTTTGGATGAGGACAAGCCCTCCGTGTCGTATAGGTATCACTGAACAGTCCATACCAATACCTAAACAGAGATATTTGTCAAACGAGAACAAAGTTCGACAATACGTACCGATCTTTGGAAGACCCATCTCTTGTTGAAAATATTGATGATGTGATTGATTTGTCGCATGATTTATATGATTGGATTGACTAATGGTGTGGTCAGCGCCGCCGTGACCACAGTTTACCGACTTTAGTCCCTCTAAGAACTTGTTTAGGAGTTCTTGAGGGACTTTACACCCTCATCCTCTGAGTTCGGAAAACTTGGTCAGACGGAAACTGGCCTCCAAGTCATATTCCTCGGGATCAAAGGGACGATGAATGGCCAATGGCTGTCCAGTTGAACACACTTCCAACTGAACCGACTGGAGTACCGGTGAGTGCGAAGTATCCATTGGTATCCGCAAATAACTCGGACCTTAACCTCTGACCAGTTCGTCGGCCGACGACTGGCACTACTTATCGTTATTGAAGGCCAATAATGCGTCCAATCGATGACCGGTTAAGTCTTTGTGTCAAACCTGATCTGTCATTAAGATGTGATCAATCGGTGGTCAGTCAATGACAAAGCTATTAAATACTTACAAAATGGCATAAATCTAATCACGAGTTTATCTAATTATCAATTGGTTGTCATTTATTGAAGATATCGATGAAAACCATTTATGACTTAACAGTGTTTAATGTATTCAATGTCTTAACTGATCTCAAGTCGAGAGCAAAAGAGAGACAAACAATCAGACAATCAATCGATAAGTGATTTAACGCTGTTTTGAAAGCGAACGACAGTTGGCTGTAGTCATGACAACCACTGAGGACTCACTTCCGTATCCGTTGTTTGAGAGCACTTACAGTAGCGGTGAAGGAGTGGTCGGACAGTTGTTACCGAACTCTCATTGGGGTTCAAGTATTGGACGACCGAAGAGGACAGGGATCTAGTGATCGGTGGGTCGGTGTCGGGAGTGGTGGTCGTGTTGTCAACGAGAGGGCGCCACCTGTCGGGCGCTGAGGGGTCGGAGCGGACGTCCATTTTCTGAATTGACGTTTTGGTGTATTTGTGTTGAGAGATGTTGTGAACTGAAGCACAGGTAAGTCACTCATTGTCCGGACCTAACCGTCCGTAACCGTGTTTGACCAGCGATTTGACGAGTGCTCTGGTGTCCGGTCGGGTAGTGTTGTCCATGAGTTTGAGCGGTTCCGAGAGGTGAGGGCAGTGATTAGCGCAGTCTCCAAATGGCATGTGCTGTATGTTATGCTATGTCTGGGCCTGTGCTGCCTGTGCTCTGTCTCAATACCGATATGCCTGACATACAGGACAGACCACATAACGGCGTCGATTCCTCGATCACTCAATCACTAGCAATGCCTTAAATTGTTTAGAAAAGATCAGTTGTGCCGCTCTTCGAGCCAATGCCCGTTCCCGGCCTTGACTGCCGCCAAGGCGTAGGCCATCACCACCTCTACCATTGCAGCCATAGCCAGACCCCACTCCTCAGCCTCTCTGAGCGATCCCTTTCTCCTATCTATCAGTTTAGCCGTCATTCAGTCGTTTCGATAACTTTTCTCATCAAATGTTTCCTCAAATAGTCTTATCATTGAATTTGATTTCATTTTGTAATTGAGAGCCATATATAGGAAATGAAAGCCAAATCAATATCTTGTATGCAGTGCTCGCCTCACATCTCCACCCCATCCATACATCACATCTCTATTCCTCTATTGCTTTCCATTTTCACTAAACTCGCGATGTATTCAAGCATTAGAACCAATAATGCTTTCAATAGAAATATTTCATCAGTTTTAGTGATTTAGAGAATATAACGAAAATGTCTTTAATAGTTGGAATAAGTAATGTAATGATCAAATACATGTTAGACCGCTTTGGGGCACATACTCTCTCACAGACCGTTCAATTGTGGCCAGAATTGAAACATTTATAATCAAATCTCTTGGAGGAAAAAATTGTAATTGAAACGAATCAAGAGATGGTTAGCCAAAGATTCTCTGGTAGTTCAGTCAGTACTTCAGTCAAATCGATGGTCAATCTTGTAATCCAACAGACCTTATATTTACGTTTAATTTTGTTTTCAGATTAATTTCTAATTATTAATTGTTTGTTAACAAAGAAGTCACACAAAAGAAAAATGAATTGAAGACAAACGATATTGAGGTACAAATTGGATGATCATTTGTTTTATAACTAACGACCAAAACCAGGCCCTATTCGTTTGGTCGTTGGGTTTTAAGAACCTTCAGGTCTGGTATTAATAATTATAAGCTTCTTCTGCCTCTAATTCTAATCTTATCGATGTCTGATTGCCCATCAATTATGAGCCAAAGAAGTCTTACTTTCCGATGAATTATTAATACTTAGCGAGAGATTTCATAACCGAAAAACTAATAAAAGACTAACAAATCCTAAGCAAAGTTAATCTTCTCGATGAATCAGTAAATGAATTCAAAGGTCCAGACCATTGAATATATTCAGTGATTCACTTCACTAATACCATGATTTAAATCTAGAGATACTTTGAAATTAAATCGATTTCATGAAACCCAAAGAGGAGGCGATGAATCATTCAGATGGCGGTGATGTCGATGATCTCAGCGATGACCCATCATCACCAGAAAGTGCATCGTTCGATGACGGAGACCTGCTTTCGGGTGAACACGATGACATCACAGCACAACTCGCGGCTGCCGGTCAGTCATCCCATCAGTCTTTGCATTTGAGCCTAACTCACATCCACTCCACTCCCAAATAGGACCGATCGGTGTGGCCGCTGCTGCCGCTATCGCTACAGCGAAGAAGCGGAAGAGACCTCATTCATTTGAAACTAACCCATCCATTCGGAAGAGACAACAGACACGATTACTCAGGTCTAGACAACGATTGTTCTTATGATAAATGAGTGATAATTGAATTTGACTGACAGGAAGCTGAAGGCAACCATAGATGAGTACACAACTCGTGTCGGACAACAAGCAGTCGTATTGATAGTCACTCCGGGAAAACCTCAAAACAATTTCAAAGTTTTCGGTGCGCGACCTCTTGAGAATGTGGT
Source organism: Liebstadia similis (assembly GCA_034689365.1). NCBI lineage: Eukaryota > Metazoa > Arthropoda > Arachnida > Sarcoptiformes > Liebstadiidae > Liebstadia > Liebstadia similis. The sequence goes on along the minus strand of JAQGAJ010000064.1, from coordinate 16,209 downwards.
ACGTGATCTGACATTCTGTAGCATTGGGTGACCTCACAAACACTGAGCCATACATCTCTTGACAGGTACGCCACTGTAGGACACTAATAATGCAAGAGTTGGAGACAGCACTGGCACAACAGGCGCCTCCTCAGGTCAAAGAGGACCCGTCTCTCCACGAATTGCCTCCTCTAGTCGTTGACGGTATCCCTACTCCAGTCGAAAAGATGACTCAGGCACAGCTCAGGGCGTTCATACCTCTCATGTTGAAGTATTCGACCGGTAGAGGAAAGCCCGGGTGGGGAAAAGAGTCGACTCGGCCTCCGTGGTGGCCTAAGGACTTGCCCTGGGCTAACGTGAGGAGTGACGCTCGAACTGAAGAGGACAAGCAGAAGGTGAATGATTTACTGATCCAAAAGAACATTAAACTAAATCACATTTGAAATCAGGTCTCGTGGACTCACGCCTTGAGACAAATTGTCATTAACTGCTATAAATTTCACGGAAGAGAAGACTTATTACCGGCGTTTAGTGACGACGACGACAAGACAAACAGTCAAACCAAAGAGAAGGTGAAAAGTCGAAGCCATAGCAGCATCAATGTAGCCAATGTGACCAACTCTAGCGGTGTGGCCACTGTTTCCACACTAACAGCTGACACAACCGCTACTCTCGCAGCAGCTGCTCAGGGGGTCAACGTATGTCTGACCAGTTGTTTGTTTGTGCCATCAGTTGTTGCAATGATTGCACGCATTTTGTTTGACCCCTTTTTGCTTTGATTTTAGTTTTGAATGATTTTAATTTGAGTTATATTTGCGTTACTTTTGATGCTATGGTTTTTGCATTGAGTTTTGAATACCTTTACAATGAATATCAAATAACCGGATCATTAAATTTCAGACCCTTTACGCTCAGCCAATCACACACTACGCGCCAACTATGTTGCAGACGATCAGTAATCCCGACGGAACTGTTTCGATCATTCATATGGATCCTAACAGTGCTGTCGTTACTCTACCCGATGGAACTCAAGCCCAGGTTCGGGCGGTTAGCGCTCTTAGGGTAAAAATATTTCCATTCAATACCTCAATAGATTTAAGGGAATCGTTCTTCAGATTCAGAACACTGGCAATGAAGCGAATCAAGCGGTACAAACATTGGCCGAGATAGCGACGGGACAGGATCACGACAAAGTCACTCAGTTCGGAAATGTTACCGTCGACTTGAGCGGTGATGGCGGCACACAAACAGTCTCCTTAGCTGAAGCCACTATTAGTCCCGACGGTCAGATCATATTAACGGGAGAGGACGGAACTCAAAGCAGTCAGTTTACAAGAGATGTGATATGAGTTTGGATTTAATCTCATCTAATATTTTACAGCTTTTCCGGTGTCAGGAATGGTAACGATTCCGGTCTCAATGTATCAGACGGTCGTCACAAACATTCAGAATCTGACTGAAGCCGGACTCCCACTAACCATGAGTGCTATAACCGGTTCAACTCAAGTGACAGAAGTGACAGATGAAGGAGAAGTGACTGATGCCAGCACTACAACCATTAACATTAATGAAGACGTGAAGACAGTTCTGAACGGAACTCAGACCTCAGTAGCCGTTTCTGAAGAGGAGAGTTAAGAGTTGAGACTAATTAATGTATTTTCAAAGGACTCGAAATATATCTCAAATGTACAGATCAGTCACGAGATATCTCACCGGAGTCTCAAGTGGTGTCATATTTAGGTCATTATCACAATCAATGTTCTCTTAATTATAGCATAGAGTCATCGAATGCTTGTTATCGATAGTGAAGTCGTTTTTAGTGTTGACTATAATTTAATTTAAGTGTTGTTAAGAGTCGTGACATGACTTTTGTACTCTCATGTACTTAAACCGATTACTCTGACCAGACATCTAAACGCCGCGCACTAAACCATTTGGTGTGGTTTTGACCATAAGTTCATTTGAGTTGAGCCATAACTGATGTATTGTATAGTGATATTTAGCTCTTGAGCAGTCCTCGGTTGCAATTTTGCATGTGCTATATATTATACATATTCTATAAATATATATATAAATACAAATTGTATATTATTTACCGTTTCATTCATTTCGTCTCTTATTTAAAGCTAACAAATCGTGAGATTTGATATGATTTGACGTAATCCTAGATTTGATGCTTTCGTTGATTAGATTAGTCTTGAATTCAGTTTTTAGTAATTTATAATTAATTAATACATTAACTGAATTATAATTATATAATTGAATATAAAGTCTATTCTGAAGCGATTCAAACGACCCCACAATTAATGTATTGTTTGCCAAATCAATCAATTATTGTAAACACTATTTAAATATCTGTTTGTCTTTTGAACAAAATTATTGATATTTATATCTATTTCGACGAATCGACAGAAAATAGTTTCAAAATTAGTTGACTTCGAGTTTAACCCATATTTTTAACGCTCATAATGTCTTTATATTTCATAATAACTTAATTACATTATTGCTATTGTTATCAATAAATCGATTGATAAACAAATCAACTTTTCATTTGTCAATCATTGATCACTCTTTAGACCACTCTTTGATTGACCACAAGAAGTGAGAAGTTTTCTCACTTATCAATATTGCCGTATGAATACAATTGTCTAACCAATGGCTAACCAATGGCTAACCAATGGCTAACCAATGGGCTAACTATGAGATGATAACCACATTTGACGATTCAATCAAATGGTGAGATATTCCTGATTCTGGTCTCATCTCTATAATGAATAAGTTTGTGTAAGCTCTCAATGATTCAATCTGTCAAAGATGACAACAGTGTCTTCAACAATGTATCCAAAGACACGACATCGTCATTAGAGCTGACCAGTTATTGTCTGAAGAAGTGTCTGATTGTCTGATTGTATTCTTCAGTTGCGATCAGATCTCGTCAGACACTGAGCGGCACTGCAGTCGTTCCCAACTCTACGCCATTCTTCACTGTTTCTGTATTTACAGTCAATTTTGAATCGTTTTCATTGATTTGATTGAAATGTATTGACATTAATGAAGTCAAATGTCTTCAGTGGTGACCACAAAGCCATTCGGACTATAGATCATAACCGCGGCCATCGTTGCGGTCACTCGAGTCAGCCAATAGATTGAGCGCCAAGTTGTTAAACAATTTGAAGAATGGTAACTTCTGAAGACACGCCTTCTTCTGTGAATGAACCGTCGGTGTTGACCACCGAAGAGTTGTCCCAACTGTCGGATATCGACAGGTATGACATCGCCCTCGGGATCCGACTTTGACCTGTTCTTTGCTTGCAGTGGTCTCTTCGGCTTAATTCGTTTGGACGAACCCTCCAATGCCAACACTAAATCTCTCTTAAATAAGGTATAATTTCCCACTATTGACAACTCTTGTGGACTAAGAGCTATTAATTTCATGTTTTATTTATCTTTATTTAAATTATTTGAGTTTTCGATAAATTTAAAAAAGTGGTAATTAATTAATCAAATGGTAAATTAAGTTTGACTTCACTCATAACAAAAGTGCCGACAATTGATACCAATTTAACCCAAAATGTTTGGTCACTTTCAGGCCATAAAAGTTCTTGAATTGGCTTTACTTCAGAGGAATGTTTCGCTCGAAACAAAGAGCGATAAAAACTCAACTGAAGTAAAAGAAGATAAGTCTTCAAACGAATTAAAGTCCAGACCAATTGATCCGAAGATCTACTGCCGAATCGGAGATTTCAACCTTTTGTTGGGAAACTATTCCAAAGGTTTGGTCACTAATTGAATACCGGAATGAAAACTAATGAACAAAACTATAGCCCTATCAGCCTATCAGCGGTACTTTGCCCTCAATGAAGACCACTGGAAGGTAAGTGACCGAACCGTCCGATGAGGTCAGTCCTAATTTCCGGAACAACCATTCCTTCGATAGGACGTGTCATTCCTCTTCGGCTTAGGATTGGTTTACTTTCACTTCAACGCTTATCACTGGTGAGTTTCAAATACCTATCCCTAACACATATCTTATCGAGTTATCAAAGAGTTGCAAAAGAGTCGGTGAAATAGCGTTAATAACCGGGTATTTCTATAATTAGTGAGAATCGGATGCAATTTCCTCAATGCTATGCACACCAGACAAGTGTTACCGCACTATCAATGTTTGGTTGGATCCGAGTCTGAGCACAAGCACTGGCACTCATTTTTTAAATGCCAGCTCTGCCTACCTCTGCCTCTGCTATAAAAGCCCAGAATGAGTACAAATTTTTAGGGAAAGCCTGTGAGCGAGAACTCTCTTGTTTAATGTTTTGGCTATGAGTGCACTCACTTTTGCTCAATCGCTCGAAGGGAAAGGGAACTGAGGGCGGCGTTAAGGGGAATGGTTTGGAACTTTGGGTTATTGTGTTGTGTATGTGATGGTCGTCCGACTCACTCGCTCTACGGCTCTATTGCTCTCACTCTTTGTGATTAGCGAAGAGAAAGCCAGTGAAATAAGACATTCAAAGGATGTGCTCAGTACTGGTCTCACCAAAGGTCTACGTGATGTCAGTGATGTGTCTCTACTCTGGCCTTAATCTCGATATTTAACTGTTTATAAATGCCGTTTCACTCGTGTTTGTCAATCAAATTATAAAATAAAGGTAAATATTGTTGCCATCAGTTTTGAGTCAAGTGGAAAGTGATCTTTGGAAGTGTCTCTCAGTGTCTATCAGTGCAGTGATCAGTGAGAGGTTATTCGCCTCAGCATAGCATTTGTCTTCAGGCTCTTTAATGCCCTTGGATTACAAATCATAAGATAAGAGCTTTGCCAACAGTCCAAGACAGCTGCCTCGGACCGGCCCAACTCGGCCCGTCCCGTCTTTGTCTGTCTGGTCCCATACTAGACCAGAATCGGTCAATCGATCGACTCTTCGAGAGTCAGTCATTAGCACCGAATTAATGAATATAGCCTTAGATTAAGTTTTGAGTCACGTATGCCTTGATATGAAGTGCAGAGCAGACTTGTCATAAAGACACTGTGCTTGGACTCGACTGCAGCTGCTATCGAATAAAGAGGCCAACAAAGGAAGGGGTCTCTAATGGTTGGTCCTCTGCTCCCAAACCGTCCCAAACAGTCCCAAACAGTCTTATCATATATAGAGAGCACTCAAATATTTATGACTGATATGGGGCTCACATGTGGTGACAATTGGGTTATTGTCTGGTCAGTCCTATGCGAGACAAGTGTCACAAAGTCGGTCTTAGACTCCCTGAGCCACTGAACACTGAAATGCTTTCGCCAAATGCCTTCTTTGCCCTTAAGCTCAAACATCGTCCCATCCCTTAGTAATTAGCCCTGAGTTGCATTCGAGAGGATAGCCTTCGATAACATTTGGCCATCACTTGGTCTGTAATTTAGAATCAATTTATGGTCCAATAGCCGAACACTTGGGAACGGGAGTCGTGTTCAGAGCGACAATTACTGAATGTTGAGTCCAGTGAGTCCAACAAAAGTCTCCATTTGTCGGTTTACAGCCGTCTATACTACTGACACAACTATTGACAAGTTTACGATTAAAGTAACTTTTGATTTATAGGGCAATCAAAGCATTTCGTCAGGTCTTATACATTGAGCCATCCTTTCCTCGAGCAAACGAGGCTCACATCCGACTCGGACTCATATTCAAAGCTCTCAGTGATTATAACCTATCACTTAAGGTATTGCTCTGACCCTAAAGTTTGTCAAATGTCTAGCAATTTATTGAATCGGTTTTACAGCACTTCCAGTTAGCACTGAACGACTCAAATGTATGCACAATCAGCAAACTAGAGGGTAAGTGACACTCGTATGACATCTTAACTCTAAACTATTGTTTGTACGGCAGTCCACTTCCATATCGCCCACTTGTTTGAGATTCAGGGCAAACATAAGTTGGCCAAAGACGCGTATGAGTCCCTTCTGGAAGATAAGAATTTATCGGTACAGTTGAGGGCAGATATATATAAGCACTTGGGTTGGATGCACCACATCGTCGAGTCTTTAGGAGATAAGAATACTCGACAGTGTTATGCTTTGAATTGTCTCAAGAATTCGATTGAATCGGATCCCGACTCGGGTCAGAGTCTCTACTTCTTGGGCCGATGTTACGCTAGTCTCGGCAAAGTTCACGATGCTTTCATTTCGTACCGCAATTCAGTGGACAAAGCGGAGGCCAACGCCGACACCTGGTGTTCAATAGGGTCTGAATTAACGATAGTTGTATGAGTTGTTCGGTCACTAATTTGCTGATTGGCCACAGAGTGCTGTATCAACAGCAGAATCAGCCGATGGACGCACTTCAAGCCTATATATGTTCGGTACAGTTAGACAAGAGTCACTGCGCCGCGTGGACTAACCTCGGAATACTATACGAGAATTGTAATCAACCACACGATGCCCTCAAATGCTATTTGAATGCCTCGCGAGGAAAAGGTTCGTCAAATTGATAGACAGTTTAATTAAAAATAAAAGCAAACCAGTTGTCAACCACTTATTGAACTCTCGATCATTTTCAGGTACTCTAATCTCTGGTTTATCAGAAAGGGTCAAATTTCTTCAGACACAGCTCACAAACGCACCATTGACTACAACACAGAGGCAAGACATGAGACCGTTATCATATCCGTTAATGTATGTCCTTTTCCAGCCCGAAAACTCTTCCCTGTATAGAGGATGCCTGGAATTTCCCGATATCTCAAGAGATGGCTTCGCGACAAAATGCCTTCCAAAGACAAAACCAGGCCTTAATGGCCACCGAAGATTCGTTTTCTAGTGTAAAGCGTCAAAAAATAGAGGGACCTCCTAAGCCAGTGGAAGCTGGTGTGACGCCTCAGTCCCCCCATTACCTCAACCAACAACAAATGCAAATTATGAATTTCTTGCATCTGAATCAGGTATGGATTTACTCGTTTGAGTGACAATCACTGAATTGGTTTGTCTTAAAGGCAAATCTGAGTCCTCAACAGAAGAGTCTGATTCAACAACAGTGTCGTCTTCTGTCGCAACAAAAACAGATGCCTTTACTGAAGTCACCGCAAGGACAGACACCAGTGCCTAACAGTCCGTTCCAATCGGACACTACAGCGAATGCCCCGAACTCGATGTCCAGAGACGATTCGGCGACTCAACAGTTCAGACCTTTGAACCAAAGCATTCCTCACTTGCACTCCGGCTCAAAGACGTCACCTCAAAGTGTTCAACAAAAGATGGCTCCGAGTGGTCCGGCCATCGTTAATGACCCGAACAGTGCTAACAACACTTCACACACTGATCAGGAACTGTTGCTATCGCAACGTCAAGTGACCGCATCCCTGACCGAAGATCTGATCGTTCAGTTGGGGTTAGAGTCGACATCGAAGCAAAACTCTCACTCAATTCATTCTAGTCATAACATCACTGCCATCGCCAGTAGTGCCCAAAACAGTTTAAATTGCGAACAAACAATCAATTCTTTCTTGTGTTCAGACAATTCAAAGCAATCGCAGACCAAATCCGGCGATTATTCATTCAAATCAGTTCCCAATTCATCGACTTCTAGTCAACCGCAGCTCAATATTAAAATGACCGCAAAGGAGATTATAAACTCGTGTAAAAAACTTCCAAAGAATACAAGGATTGTCTCGAGTCTCATCTCAGACGACGGCCGTCCCCCGTGCCCTCCAGACCCACCATATCCTCCACTGCCAAAGGAGAAACTTCATCCGCCGGCGCCCAGTGTTTTCGTAAGACATAGCGAATCCCAAATCTATCGTATTCTTACATTTGTTACCATTGTTCCCGTGAAAGCTTGAAAGTAAGAAAGAAGCGTTTTCGGCACAACTGCACGAGTTTTGTTTAGCCCATCCGATAGCTGTGATCAGAGGCTTAGCCAGTGTTCTTAAATTAGGTAATTAACTGATCATTAATGATGTGATTATTGATACTTATTGTCATTTGTTTTGTCAAGACTTGGGTCTCTTCTCAACTAAAACCCTGGTTGAGGCAAATCCTGAGCACTTGATTGAAGTGAGAACTCAATTACTTCAATCTTCTGATGAGAATTGGGATCCCGAGAGAAGACAAATGGTGTGGCGATGTGAGAGTCATCGATCGCACACAACGATTGCCCGCTATGCTCACTATCAGGCCTCCTCTTTCCAAGAGAGTCTTAGGGAAGAACAAGATAAAAGTCTAGGTCTTTATAAAGACTCAGACACTGATTCAAATTCTTCCGCGCCATCCAAGTAATTGAATCAAATGATTGATAGATTGAAGTAATTTAATTAATATAACCCACTATAGAGTGAAGAAAAGCAAACGAAACGGTTTATTCAAAACAGTGAAATTCGGCACAAATGTTGACCTTTCAGACGAAAAGAAATGGAAGACACAGCTCCAGGAGCTCATGAAACTGCCCTCATTTGCCAGAGTCGTGTCGGCCGGCAATATGCTCAGTCACGTCGGACATGTGATCCTGGGAATGAATACTGTCCAGCTTTATATGAAAGTTCCCGGTTGTCGCACCCCTGGGCACCAGGAAAACAACAACTTCTGTTCAGTCAACATCAACATAGGACCGGGTGATTGCGAGTGGTTCGGAGTGCCCGACGAGTATTGGGGTGTCATTCAGAGGATGTGCGAAAAGTATGATTTACCGCAATGTCTTCGTTCCCATGTCTTATGTATATGTCATTTCCAGGAACAACCTGAACTACGTGCACGGCTCGTGGTGGCCAATCCTCGATGACCTGCTCGCCGACAACATTCCCGTCTATAGGTTTCTTCAACGTCCCGGAGATCTGGTTTGGGTTAACGCGGGAACAGTTCATTGGGTCCAAGCGGTCGGATGGTGTAATAACATCGCTTGGAATGTCGGACCTCTTACTGCCAAACAATATATATTAGCCGTCGAGAGATATGAATGGAATAAATTGGAAAACTTTAAATCAATTGTTCCGCTCAAACATTTAACCTGGAATTTGGCCCGAAATATCAAAGTATCCGAAGAAGAACTCTTCCAAAAGATAAAGTTTGTCTTACCTAAGATTATCTCTTGAATCAGTGGTTAATATATTGTCTCTCTTTAGACACTCTCTGATGCGATGTCTTAAACTCTGTCAAATGACTCTTCAGTTTGTGCACAGCATTGGAAAGGAGACGCGATGGCACGGGAGGGGCAAGAATGAGGCGGCACACTATTGTGTGAATTGCGAGGTAATTGTCAATTGCTTTCATATCCAAACAGTTGTATTGATTGGTCTGTTCGACAGTTGGAAGTATTCGATACATTGTTCGTCAGAGAGGTAGACAAGAAACATGTGGTCCATTGTCTTGACTGCGCCCTTAAGACGTCCCCAACTCTGGACGAGTTCGTGATCCTCGAAGAGTATACAATGGATGAGTTGATGGAAATCTATGACAATTTTACTCTCCATCCGGTCAGCACTGCCTTCTCATGACTCAAATGAAACTTCGTTAGACTTTATAAGAATTTTATCGAAATTTTGATGATTTACTTAAAGCTTCGATTAGTTAGAGATCGGAAGCCATGACTTGTGATAACCCACTATTGAATGGCAGTCCAATCGAAAGTACAACATATTTACTAAGTTATAAGATTTGCAATCGTTTGCAACCATTTCTATATTCGACTGTAATATATATGAGGTTTAGGTTTACTCTGAAAGTTGTCGATAACCCGAAGCCGACGGACTGCCCATCGATGGCCAGACCTCTCTCGGGAACTCTTTAGGTGTCAATTGTGTCACTGCTATGACTGCCGTGTATTATAAGTTATTTACATTTAAATACATTTTATTTTATAGTTTATTATTTATATCCGAAACTATTTTGTGATTACTTCTTAACAAATAATGCACTCATTGATTGACTGATGACTTCATTTAAGACATTTATTGTTCTTTTAGTTCATTCAAAATGAAGATAATTATCTATTTTATCGTTCGACTCATTAATCGATGATTTACTTAATTATTTAAATCTTTATTTGATCTCAAATATAGTTTATTTGTGTTTTAATCGATTCATACAATCATTGTTTCGGACTTCACTTTATTTGTAATTTATTTGATATAATGACGAAAAGACATATAATATCTGAAGAACTGTTCGAATAAACCATTCAATAAATGAGATGACATTCACTGTAATCGCAACAGAAGATCACCAGTCGATGGTATTGTCACCACTTCCTGGTCTGATCACAAACAAGGGGTAAATCATTATAAGAACAAATCAATTCCTAATGGAAAGGAAAGTCCAAACAAATAATGGGATTTTAATTAATACTTCGGAAGATCTCAATATTCACTGAATCATTATTCATGAGTCTTCAGGTCTTCCCTTCTCTGCAATAATTGATTCAATTGAATGACTAATTCAGTTACCACTGAAGAGGAACTCAGATCGGGTGCCAAACATGTCTGGCCTACCACTGATCATATCGTCAATTGAATTGTGAAGAGAAAGGGAGTCAAAGCTTTGCATTCTCTATGAAAGCTCTTTTGATAGCAATTCTTAACCTTTTGAACACTTTTTGAAACTTCAGTTCAAAACGTATTTTATGAATGAATAAAAACCAGGGATCGACAGCACTCCCCCTGAGAGGGGGGTTAATCAACTCTTACGACGGTTTTGGATAATTTTGATTAAATTTTAGTGAAAATTATCACAAAAACTCTTAAAAGTTGCAAAAAATTATGGATTTAATGGTTATATAATCACTACTAATGGAAATTGCAATTGAAAAGAGTTGTCGTTAACCCCCCGCACCCCCGCATTCGAGACCAATTTGCTATATGATTGGCCGCCCCCGGGACACAATTCCATTGGCCATCCCTGACTGAACATTGCAATCGCCAATCGGTGTCCAAAGTCTGCCAAAGATATAGACTTCGAGGTATATCTAATCATATTATAGGATCAGATGATAGTTCGGTCGGCCGTCGGCTCAACTCATGTCTGCATCACTGCCAACACGAGTAGCGGTGGCCCTCTCGGGAGGGGTCGACAGTGCGGTCACTGCTCTTCTTCTTAAACGGAAAGGTTGTCCATCGAAATGACCATCGAATATATGTCCCGAACTGAGAGTTGACTGTCGATAGGTTTCGATGTGATCGGTGTTTATATGACTAATTGGGTCGAAGACAATACCGAAACTGTCTGTCAGTCGGATATCAATCGAGACTTCGCTCAAAGTATTTGCCATAAACTGGACATTGAGTTCAAAGAAATAAATTTCGTTAAAACCTATTGGAATAATGTCTTCAGGTTTGTACCAAAAGTCGGATCTGATTAACCGAAAGTAGTTATCTCTTGAAAGGCTATCAGAGCGGACAAACCCCGAACCCAGACGTGATGTGCAATAAGTTTGTTAAGTTCGGCTCTTTTGTCGACTATTGTCATGACGAGCTCAAAGTGGAGGCCATCGCGACCGGTCATTACGCGGGAACCAGTTATGGTGACCATTGGCAGCAATATTGTCCTCAAACTACTGTCCGTCTAATGAGACCCAAAGACTTAGTCAAAGATCAAACCCTTTTTCTCTCACAAATCAGTCAAAACTCTTTGCGAAAAGTGATGTTTCCGTTACAGCATTTCCTCAAATCTGAAGTCAAATCTATTGCCAAACGAAATGATTTGAAAGAAATCGCTGAAAAGCCAGAAGTATTTGATCCAAATCTATGTCAACTCTCTTCTAACTCATTATCTTTAGAGTAAAGGAATTTGTTTTATTGGAAAAAGAAATTTTAAGAAATTTATGGAACAATATATCGAACCACAAATCGGAAGATTCATCGACATCGAGACCGGACGGACGGTCGGCACTCACGAGGGTTGAGACAAACCATTTGAAACGTAACTAACATTGCATTTCTGGTCATTAGGAATACATTATTGGACTTTAGGCCAAAAGTGCAAACTCGGAGGAATGAAATCCAAATACTTTGTCGTTAGAAAAGACGTCGAAACTAATGATATATTTGTGGTGAGAATTGACTTATCATCGAATGAACACCGATTGACATGATTTTAATGCATTCTCACAGACGTCAGACCCAAATCATTCGCTACTTTTAAGCGATAGATTGACAACGAATGACCCGAATTGGATTTGCGATCAACCATCACATTTGGGGAGAGATCGGGCCTTTGACTGCGAGTTTCGGTTCCAACACAAGGATCAGCCGCAAAGGTGTCGGCTCTTCAAACATAATCACGGACTCTATGTTGAGCTACAGAGATGTGTCTATGCCTTGAATGCGGGTCAGGTAGTTGTCATTAATTTACTGACAAATGTAAGACATGTTTCTTCTAGTTTGCCGTCTTTTACAAAGACAATGAATGTTTAGGAAGTGCTCCGATCACCAGATTCTGGAACTCATCGCAAGACTTATCTTCATTAAAGTCTCAAATAATATAATTTAATGAAATAAAAATTGATATTTTTTTACATCGATAACCAGTTCCGGTAAATCCAAAACCAATTGATTTCCGACCCAAATGTCCGATCACTTGGTCTGAGGCCCGAAATGACGTACTATTTGTCAAACAATCACATGATTTGTCAAAAACGCGCCTCAAATGCAAACAATATTTTGGTCGAAGTTTTGATTGAAATTAAGACTGAAATGGATTTCAATCAAAGCAAAAGCGATGATAATAGCCATCAAACAAATGGTAAATCAGATGACGGGCCAAGTCTTGGGCCGACTATTATGAATCTGAATGTAAATAAGGCCGGAATGAGTGGACTCAATCCCGAAGCTGTCAATCGGGTGATCCACGAGTGGAGCAATGGATCAAATTTCCATTCATTTCAAACCAAAAGACAGCAAAGAATCGACGAAAGGATTCAACAAATGAAGAAAGAGTTGAATGGTATGAATGAATTGCAACGAATCCAATGCCTCAAAGAAGCCGATAATTTGGCCAAAACTATGGAAAGCACTCGTGATATGAGCCGAATCATTGTTCACATTGATTTGGATATGTTCTTCGCGGCCGTTGAGATGAAGCACAGACCAGAGTTGGCCGACAAACCGATTGCCGTCGGTTCTGATCAGATGTTGGCCACAAGTAATTATATCGCCCGAAAGTTCGGCGTCAGGTATGCTATCATAAGTGTCCACAAAATTATTTATTGCTTTTCCCGCAGACCCGCAATGCCCGGAGCACTGGCCAGACGTTTGTGTCCCGAACTCATTATCATTAAACATAGTTTCAGCAGTTATTCAGAGGAAAGCAAAGAAGTGATGAAAATCATCAGTGATTTCGATCCCAACTTCTGTTCCTTTAGTTTAGACGAATGTTATATCGATTTAACCGAATATACTTTAGATGTCTTTTGCCATCAAAACAGTGATTTCGATAGAAATTCACTGAAAAACAGTTCAGAATTACCGAAATGTATTTGGGATTTCGCGGCACAAGTGGTCGGAAATATCAGACAAAGAATACAAACCGAGACTCAGCTGACGGCCAGCGCTGGCATTGCTTGCAATTCAATGATAGCAAAGGTTTGTTCGGACGCCAACAAACCTAACGGTCAGCATATGGTTCGGGGAAACAAAACCGAAATCGAAAAGTTTTTAGTCGAAACCCCGGTTCGCAAAATCTGTGGTATCGGACCCGTTAGGACACAGTTATTGACCGCAATCGACATCAAGACCTGTAAAGATCTCTGGGATAAAAGAGATATTCTTCGGTTTGCTTTCAGTAACTTTAGTTTTGAATATTATTTGAAAGTTGGTTTAGGGATCGGAACTACTGTTATCTTAAGAGATGAAGAACCGAAGAAGAGTTTCAGTTGTGAGCGAACCGTTGAAACTGTTTCCCAATTCGATAAAATAGTTGAATACTTTAAAGATATAAGCGATGAGTTGTCCTATGATTTGAAGAAAAACAATCAGATCTGTAAAACAGTTACCATTAAACTGAAGAAATGCACTTTTGAGACATCTCTCAGATCCCAAACCCTTCCCTATTATACCTCTGATTCCGAAACGATATTAAATTTGGCCAAAAAAATATTGTCCACCGAATTGTCTAACACTGCAGTCGAAGTCCGCAAATACCGATTGATTGGTTTGAAAGCATCGAATCTTAAACCTAACAAAGAAACAAAAACTGTTAACTCATCTCAACTCACTTTATCTCAAATATTTAATTCTTTGACAAAACCTAATAATGATTCGAAGAGCAAAGAGGAGGAGACTCGAGAAGACATTTCAAGTGAAGACCAGACTAATGAAGAATTTTATCACTCTTTTTATGATTCAGATCTTTATGAGTGTTCGGTCTGTTCTGAAAAGTTTGAACATAAAAACCTCTTTGAAAGCCATGAAAATGACTGCATTGGACAACAATTTGGACAACAATTTAATGAAAACGAGTCCGAAAACGAAGAGATCCTTTTGAACGAGACATCCAATGAAAACAACGATGCGATCACTACTTATATGTGTCCGATCTGTTCGATTCAGATCGCGGCCAAAGACAACGATGATCTGAACCGACACATCGATGTCTGCCTTAATCGAGACAAATGTACTGAATTGACAAAAGTGCCGAACACTAGCACTCAGTCGACGCCAATCTCTAAGTCAGTAAAACGAGTCTATTCTGAAAGTAAAGTCAAATCGAGTCAAAAGCATTGCCTTAAGAAACGAAAAGATCAAAACCCGAAGTCTCAGAAAACACTCGACTTCTTCTTTAACTCGCAATAAATCTGATCCACTGATTGGTCTATTCCTGAGTCAAAACCTATTGTGATATCTATTGTAATCATTGTATTAATGTTTCCAATCGTAACGTTGTATTGGTTTGAATTGCAATAAACACTTGTTGTCTGTACTGAGCCTTGAATTGGACTGAATTGGACTGAAATGGTCTAAAATCGATAGACTTTAGGCGCAGACGTATATCGAACCGAATCTGTTATGAAATCGTGAGTCAGTCCAAGAGATCTACTCTTCTGTGCATTACATAAATCAATAGATCGCCAGCCTTTGCATCCCTGGACGCCCTGTTCTCTAAGCTCTTACTCTTTTGACAAAAGCTATGATTTATTTAATTGATTCAAAACCTAACCAACGATTGATGTCTTGGTCTTTGTTCTAATTATCTGTTGATTTAAAAATCAAAATGAATTAATTGTTGCGATAGTCGTCGGAAGCGTTGAATTGAGTTTCGAGTGAATTCATTGAACGATTCAATTGTTGAGTATCGCAAAGGTGTCGACAGAAAGTGATGACTGAAGTGAAGAGCAGTTCTCTTGCGATGTGTTAGAGGAGTGACATATGTTGGACATCACTCACCACTCACTATGAATCGCAGCCGATATGAAGTACCGCCAGAGTTAACCAATCTTTTGCTTGACTTCACTGTAAGTGTTTTGGTTAACAAACCGCCAGACCTTTTGGAATACGCAAACCATTACTTCAGTCGACTCCTCGAAGAACGACAGCAATCCTCACACTTCTTGACCAACGTTAACGAAAATGAGAACCATTTCGCTGATGAAGACAACGATTCGACGTCTAGTGATATAAGTGAGACCTCATGTCCTCATGTCCTGAGCCATACGTCCCGACACTCACCCAAACATTGATTTTGATTTGTGATGATCTGTATCTGTATTTGAGCTCATCTTCAATATATAGAACAGAGAATGCAGTTTACCGTTGAGTTTAGGGATCACTTCACTGCTCAGACATCCGTTATAATTGGTTTTTAATTACTAATCATTTATCAAAAACCTATTCTTTAATACAATTAAACCTCAAATTAAACCATAAATTAAGCGAAAATTCTATTTTGATCTTAGTTTTGATCGTTATTTCAAATTTCTATTTTTACTTTTGAAGCAAATCTGTTCTGAATTATGATCGAAGAAAATATTCTCGATCTTTGTTTCCATGCGATTGTGATTTTCTTACGAATTGTCGTTTTCAATGTGTATTAGGGTTAGAAATTTAAGGCAAATTAATTTCGAGGTTAAATTCAACTAAATATTCTAAAACCATAATTTTTCTATGCTTTCTATGACTATATTAACATGCTCATATCTTAGTCTGACTTTGATTGAGCATGTTACAATCAAAATAACAAACTTCAATTTGTTTTTCACATAGTTTTAGAGAAAAATGTGTCTTTTAGCAATCCCAATAGAGTATGGGTGTTTAAACAACCATGGTTACTCTGAGAGC
>JAQGAJ010000063.1:0-24546 GCA_034689365.1 Liebstadia similis | reverse complement strand
CTATTAACTTGAAATATACTTGAAGTGTGCTCTCGAGGCACAGATGAAAAGCCTTTGATAAGAGAACGGATGATTGTTCGATGGGTTCGATGGCTGTGCGCCCATTCATAGCATTCATAGCATTCAGGATAATAGCATTGCCTGATCTGTACTCTATCAGTCTGTCTGTGCCCTCAACCCGGCTCAGACTCATTTGTGTGCTCTATCGCTAACTACTTGCATAACGATCTGTTCGGTTCCCAAAGGGCTCACCATTTATGTAATAAAACCAAATGTTAAGGTAATGTCGGACCTTATGCTTGCCTTTTAGGCTAATAAACATGTAAAGCCTAAAACATTAGGGCCTTAGGAACACAAGTCAGAGCCCAATCATTGCCAGTCATACCCACCCATTCATTCATTGTTATAGGTTTGCAAACTATCTGCTGATAAAACGGATAAAACAAATGTGAGTTCAAAGCATTTTGAGTTTGGAAGAGCTATAAAATAGCGATTCAGAGATGAGATGTTTTCGTTTTGATTAATAATAGTCGCGTGAATCCAATTGTCAGATAAACTCTGTTTTTCACTACTTTTCACATATAAAGCCCAATAAGTCGTTTTGATTCGGAAAAATACTTTTTGAAATTGGATTTGAGCCTAACTTTGGCGCAACTCAACCATTAATTAAGATTTAAATTATTGCCTTTTTTCGAGTCCTCTTTCGGAGACTCAAAAGTTTTTTATGCAAAAGTAATACAAAGGAATTGAATTGCAGTAATCGATTGGTTGAAAGTAATCAACAAAAGGCTTACATTTTGTGATCTGCGCTCAAGTTTTTACTGTTTTTACTGAAGGCTTTATTCTAATTAATTTACGATAAGAAAGCGCTTCCAATTCAATACAATGAGGACAATGAGGACAAACGCAACAGACCTGGAGAGTCACAGAGAGTCACAGAGGGCTCGTATATGCCTCTCATGGGCTCTAATATAGCCTCGATTGAAGTTCGGCGACGCGTGACTCCATTGCTTTGTCTGTTCTCTATTATGACCTTTTGCTGATTAACGGATAACTTTATGGAAATGCTATCTCTCTTTGAAATAGAAGTCAAACAACAGTGACATTAGTGCCGAACAGAGAGAACAGAACATGAATTATATTATGAGATATATTCATACAATTCAATGGATTCGGTCCTCTATTGGTCTCTCTTTACCACTCTCTGCCTCTTTTGGCAACAATCGACTCGATTCTCATCAGATTAATGCTCTCTTATTAATATTTGTTCGCAAATATACCGAATATAATGTATATAATAATTGAAACAAATTCAAAGACCGAGGACTCGACTCATATTCAACGCATTGATATTCTAAAAGGCTTTGTCTTTCACTCAATTTTATTTTGTTTTTGTGAAATAAACCGAAATTGTATTTCAAAAATTAAATCCATAGAAGAATGGTTTGAATTCGTGTCACACTTGTGGGAACTCCCTCTCCATCGATGATTATCTATTGAGTCACTCAGTGGTGACATCAAATGTCTTCATGTCTTCGCTGGCAATGCATTCGTTTCTCGTATTTATTCTCACTTTTTGTTATTGGAGTTAAGACTCGATTCGACTGTTGTTCTCAATGTTGTTCTCGGAGTTCGTCAGTGTTTGGCGGAGAGACTGATCGGCAATATTGCGATTACGAGTCGACTATCTCTGGAAGAGTCACAAAATGCTGAGCAAACAAAGACACGCTTTGTGTAACAATTACTGATGTCCTGACTATTTTGATAAATGTGTTTTAGCTTAAAATACAATACAATACACACTAAACACTAAATATATGACATTTTTTTCATTGACATTCATCGCTGGTATGAAAAAACTAAACAAACAAAATCAGACGTTTAGTACACTTTATTGAGTCGTTTTCTGTATAACATTGTCCTAATTCAGCGTTTTTTCAGACCAACAAATAGAATACTGAGCTCTGGTCTCAGGCCTGGTGTGAGCTCTGGTCTCAGCCCCGACTGTCCTCTCGATTACTCCATACCTATTGCACGTTCAGAGCCACAGATCAGTTACAATATGTTCTATATTCGAGCTGTGATTTCCTTTAAACCATATCTGAATTTCTCAGTTTTCTATCTATTGATTCGATAACAATAGAAATATATATTTTATTTTTCAAATTATACTTTTATCTCAAAAATATATTTATGAAAAGTGTTTTTTAGACACTTTCATAAGAAGGAAGGACTGATCGCGTTCATGACGTACGTCAAGTGTTATCAGTGAGAAATTATCGGTTTCGGTGAAGAGCAGGACGTGTTTGGATGACATGAGAGGATAGAAGGATATAAAGAGAATTGAGTGCAAAGACTCCAAAGACTGCAATGCAATGCATATTCTGATTATCAATCGTTGCGAATAATAGCGAATCGTTTAGCTCTAGACTAACGACTTATGCTTTTATGTGTTTCTTACAGGAATGAGAAGGAAGTCTCGATGGGACTAATCACAGATAAAGGGGTCGACCGGTTAGTCGCCACTAATGGACAGACAGTCCGGCGGCTATGACTTGTGTTAATCCATTTTAATTTAATACTCTTCTGAGTTTCAATTTACCGAAATGTGCAAAATTCTTGTGGTTCTTGATCTTTCGCCTCAGAGCTCAACAAGAATTCAGTTGACCATGATGATTCATTTTTGACTCAACCACTTCTCATCTCTCATTTTTCAATAACATACCACATCTCATCTCCTCTACTCGGGCACAGACATCCGGCCCAATCACTCTGAGCACAAGTAGCACATCATTAGCATAATTTTCTATAAATATTCGTTGCATTCTCTGCAAAGCCTGTCATCTCTGCCCGAATGCAAATCCAATAACTTTGGTATACAACTCGGTATTGTATGACAGCCGTGAAGTGCATATGAATGGATTCCAAAACATCCCTCGGTCTAAAAAGTGAACAAACAATGTTCGGGTTCATTCATACATTCATACGTCACTCGACGCTGTCATATAGTGGGAAAAAATGACGATATAAGGGGTTATATAAGGCTATAAAGCGAGTCTAAGCTCTGATCATTGCCGGAAAGTGGCTTTTCAGGTGAGCTCGCGATCAGTTTTGATCAGTTGTGCGGACGTTATTACACATCATCTGACAAATGGTGAGCCATTCTGTCAGGCATTTAGTGGTTCTCTTCATTGAACACTAAACACAATGAAAGCATAAAATTTTTCTAATAATCGGTTCTGAATTTGAAATTATAAGACAGAGAGTGAGGCAATGGAAAGGAAGACAATGAAAGGAATTTTAATTATAGTCAATGTTTGATATGAGGATAGAGAGGACAGTCGTCTCGAGTGGTGCCGTCACTACAATCGTGTGCCAAACGATTCCATTTATGAAATTAATGACTTAATGCAAACTACGAGACTATACGGCCATAAATCAAGTTAATAACTCACCCCTAATGTAGACCAACAGTAAACAAGAGAACAGCGTCGACAACATATTGAGATACCTCTTCTTCACTCTTCCCAACACTTCCTCACTCTTCTTCACTGCTATCACCGATCAGTTCTGTCAATATCGGTCACTCACTCCGCCTCCGGTGAGTGTCTTCATATCGTTCATATCACGAGATCGAGCCATGTCTTAAGCGCTGACCACCGAATCAGTTATTGACAGCACTCAATGTCGGGCAACAGGCGAGGGCTCGGGTCGGCTAACGAGAGGACCGATACTCGGCGTCGACGACAGCGATCATTACAGACATCAGTACAACAATCGTTAGTTTTAGTCAATTTGTGAGTCAAAACATTAGTAGCAAAGTATGCAAAACAGGGTAACGAACGAGACTTCTCTCCACTTCTCTCATATAACTCGCGATTTCATGTCTGAGTGACTGTTTCGGCAAACGATCACCACATGTGTGCTCTCCTCAGGCGGACTGTTCTTCGATCTAATAACTGCTGGCCTTATATCGTCTTTGATATGATTGTGCGCATGGCTTAGCCCGCAATCACTTTTCAACTATTTTCGACATTCATTTTTGCCTTTCGTCACCGATTCTGCAAAACTCTAAATTGAATTTACGTTTAATTAAATTCTGTGAATGCGATTCAAATGAATTTTATATTTAATTTGATTCTTGCGATCGAAATGTTTAACTCGTTTCGAGAGAAAAAATGTAAATTAAATTAATTGCACACAAAACTAATAACTCGATTCGACATTTGGGTCTTACCATTGGTAACACTCGTCAACCATTGAGAACTTTTACTAACCATTGAGAAGACCGAGAAGTTATGAAAGTTTACAAAAGAATTTGATGGACTCATTAAAAAACTTAGCGATACATTAGTTCTCAATCTAAAGGAACTAATTCACAACATTTTCGCAAACTCTGCCAACTCTTTAGTCAACTCTTTAGCCAAAATCTAATTTTGAAGTTTCAACAAAAGGTCTGAATTGATATTAATTAATAACAAATCTATGGCTAAACATACGAACGCCTGTGCTTTGGGTTTGGGTTAAGCGAAGGCGACGGCAATGGAATAAAGTGTTTGAACGAAGCCTTAATAATAGAGATATTATATTAAATCAGAAGAAAAGGCTATTCTCTGCCAATCGTTATATACATTGTATTTATTCTCACAATCTTTTGGCTTTAGATAACGAATAATACACTAATGGCCACATGTTTGGAGCGCACAGACAGCTAATACATGGACAGCCACTGCATTCACAAGTGGCCAAAAGTACAGAGAACTACAGAGAAGTACAAGACTTCGATAAGAGATGTTTTCGTTTACGTAAATTTGATGATCACTTTGCGAGTAAAGAAAGATTTAATGCATTGTGGAAAAGGAGCGCATTTGCAGACAACCAGTGCTGAACCAGTGCTCAACCAGTCCTTTGAAATATCAATAGTGTTATTATGAGAACTGTTTTTATGTATTCTGTCCGCTATTCTCGCCATAAACCAACTTAAACAACATTAAAAGTAGAGAAAGTGAAGCAATTTTGGCTCCGAATGGCTCGTCTCGGTTCTGATGGTTCGGTAGTCTGATTCGCTCAGCCATACTAAATGTGAGGCCTTCCACATCTCAGGCATTGGACTCATCAATCGATCTTCAGTTGAGTGCAAACCGCGGTTCGTGTGTCGTCACTCTTGGTTGCTCTTCGCCGATGACTCCGAGACCCGCATCAGTCGGAGCCATGCATTAGGGCTATCACTGCAACACAACTCACACAAGACTTGAGAAGCCGTAGAAAAATGATTGTCCGATACGGACTACTTGTCATCTCTGACACTCCAACCATTCAATGCCATCCAATGCCATACCATTCCTCCGCAATCCACAACTTCTTCGTCACTGATCTCGGCTTATATTCTTGTTATGCATTTAAGTCATGTTTGCCTGAAATCCAATTCTCAAAGCCTTTACTCTCAACAATCAGAAGCGAAAGCAAATCATAAAACATTTTTATTATACGAATGCGATTATAAATGAGAGGATTCGTTGCTTTTATGCATTCGTAGTCATTCATCGCAAGTAATGCATTCATTGTGAGCCGAAGAGCAGATCCCATCGCATCGTATGATCGCGTAAATCATTTTTCAATGAGCGTAAGACCAGAACAGATAAGTTTGAGTTCGGAAATCTTCTGCAAATTATATGCAATTTCAGGGGATTTCAAAACTATTTATCTGATAGTTGAGGACAATCTTTCATAAAATGATTTGTTTATTATTTGTTGTCATCTCTCGTAAGACCAGAGCCTTTGGATTAAACGTTTTGGACAAACAGAAAGAGAATAAGTAAAGGAAAGGACATATGAGTGAAGCACATCTAAAATATCAACAGTCAGTGTTGGCGAACAATAATTTGTCATTTGGTCTCATAATCCTCACGAGAGAAATGCGAACCCATTGTGTCGACGTTGAGATGTTGTACTACTCGTACAACCAATACAACCACCAAATGATGTGTCGCTAGTTATAGGCGGATAACTTTTCATCTTTCACATAAAGATGAGACGAAGAGACGAGATTAACGACCAAATGAGCGATACAAACAACAGACCAGTGCTCGAGACTCTGCTCAGGCTCTGGAGCTCTGGTCGGCTCTCGAGTAATCCAAATAATCAAAATAATCATAACATCTTTCGCTTTATGTAACGATTGAAGAAAGGAATAGCAATAATGAAAACTTTTGTCAAAAGACATCATTTTCTGCTCGTTATGAACGTTTGAAAATTTCAATGACTTCGGGATAGAAAGGCATAAGAAAGGCATTCATTGATCGTTATTTTGATTAGCCCTGGCTTTCATTCGATTCCGATCAGCCTTTCATTGGCTTTTTGTAATACTTTGCAATAAAAATTCGTTACTATTATTAAATTTCTTCTTTTTTTCTCTTATAGAACATAAGCAGACAAATGATTTAACTGATTAAATGCTTACTTCGAATGGGGTTTCGTTGACAAACTCATAATAAATGATAATAAAACATATATAATATATATATCGCTATTATTTATGAATCGTACGAAACCAATGAATCCAATGAATGCCATATTCTTAATGAAAATCATGAGTCGCTATCGATTTGGCGATCAGTGCACTCATTATGAGCTTATTATTTATTAAATTGCGATAAAACATTAATTAATAATAATATTGTCTAATGTTTTATCATTAGAAACAGTTGTAGTCTATTATAAACGACAATCACATTGGAGTTCGTTTACAGAACTGGCAATAGATTGTCATTTGGAGAATGTTTTCTAGTGTTTGTTGTGTTTCATACTATGTCTCGACTACACTATACTATGCTATCGACTCTTGTTCTCAATCGATATGATATTTACGTTAAAAGAGGTAAATGTTTTGTCAAACATATTGACTCTAACGGAGAGAAAGCAATTTGGGCTTAAAATATATTGTTATATACTTGAGAAAAGTTTTTCAGTTAGGCTTTAATTTCTTCAAATGATAAAAATGATAGCGAGAGTCGAGTTTGAGACCTAATATTAGGTGCACTAAAAATATTAGTTCACAAAATTCTTGGTCTCTATATTTCCTGTGGCTATCATTCAAGCCTTCAAAGTAACAAATTTTGGATAACATATAAAATATATTTTTATTAAATTTATTTTCGATAACTTTTATTGAATTAGTTCTTAAAAATATATTTCTTGTGACAAAATTTTAAGTCAAAGTTCACACTCGAAAGTCTTCTTCCGATCGAATCACTCGAATATCACTTCAATATTATATCCGAAATGGTTTTGTTTCGCTGCATATCTCATGTCAGAGACGATAATCCAT
This sequence comes from Liebstadia similis, assembly GCA_034689365.1. Classification (NCBI taxonomy): domain Eukaryota; kingdom Metazoa; phylum Arthropoda; class Arachnida; order Sarcoptiformes; family Liebstadiidae; genus Liebstadia; species Liebstadia similis. The sequence continues at coordinate 17,219 of JAQGAJ010000063.1, read as the reverse complement.
TGAAACCATTGAATGTTATGCAATAAAGAACTGATTTATTATTCCATAAAATATGAAGAAATTTGAAACAAATTCATACCAAAAGAAAGTCATATTCTCTCGAAGTAATTCAAAATAATAGGAGATATTAATACAGAGTATATATATTATAATAACGACGAGCGATATAAAAGCAACTGATATTGTTTCAACTGACCCGTCCCTCCCTTCCCTTCAGTCCCTACAAACTAGTATTTAGCGGCCATTTGTACTCAAGTTATTAAATAGACTTCTATTTGATTTAAGTAGAAATCTGTAACAAAAGCAATGAAAGCAATGAAAAAACATATTACGAGTCTTTAATAAAATAGATTTTTATAGTGAAAGCCCTCCAAACGACTCAACACTGCGATCCTCTCGAAGTGCGATACAGAATAAGGAGAGAGAGGTCTGAGAATTGAAGTGAGGCTGAGTTGAGGCTCAGTTGCCTCGAGCCTCGAGCGGATCCACAATTTTTTCCTTAGTTTAATACTGAATGTTCATTGAGCCGAATAACAACGCAAAATATTTGACGCTTTGATGCCTTTCAGCCGATTCTTCACTGTTTTATAAAACGGGTTCAAATGAGAAAAAAGTTTTCAATATTTCTCTTCGGTATCGGAGAACTGCCGATCGGAGCACCGCTTCATTTAAGGCACTCTTCAATTCAGTTCACTCTTCTCGACGGCTGAACTCAATTTTGTGCAATTCGTGTCCAAAACAACTTATCGGTTAAAAACATTTTTTCGATTAAAATAGTTGCAAATTTCCATCTAATCCTTGGTATTAATGTCTTAACGTTGCGAAAGACTGTTGCGATCAATGAATACAATTTCGATCTATTTTTATCACTTTATTCAAATCCAGGAAATCCGCGGACAGATTGAGACCAAAATCGAAACTCATATGAAAACAATTCGATTAATAATATATGGAATTGAAAACTAAATGACTTGTATTTAAACATAACGTTTATATAAGACTCGCAAAGAGAGAAATAAAGAAAATATATTGAATAGAGTGTTGGCTCGCATTGCATCGATTGTTCGACCGGTTGGTCGTCCCTTACTATTGCATACTATGCCATACCATATATGCCATTCCATACCATCACTTGTCCCCACCATAAGGCGAACGGAGGCTATCGATCACTCATGAAGTTTGATATTTAACGCATACAATGTTTACTGATTTGGAAAAAACGATCGATTATATGACTTTTGGTTTTTTCAATTAATAATAGAGACATAAATAATATTTTCGAAAGGTTTGGTCAATCTATCGCTTGATCGCAATTTAGATGAACTCGATGTTAGCCATTCAGGAGATCAGATCCGACGAGCACTTAATGTCCGATACATTATTCAAACGGCACTGCATTTAAACAAACGTCGCGACAAAAGATAGCATCGAATACATAATAAGTGGACATTAATTACTTGAAATCCGTTTTTAATCATTTTATTTGCGAAGCGTAACAGAAATGGAAATAACGGTTCGCGGAATCTCACGATTCAAATGATGGAAACAATTGTTTTAAGAATAGATGAGAGAGTTTTGCGACTATTTATTCCAAACAATTTATTGTCAACACTGGTCTCGAGTGGAGCCCAGAGTCTACCAAATGATAAAAGATATTTATGAGGAACTCATAGATAAGGGATTTGACGAGGAATACAATCAGCACAAGAAATGGTGATAACATATGTTCGACCGCTTCGATCGACGCCAACACTCTCTTCAGTACACCATCGATGAGATTCTCGATTCTGTGTCCAAACAATCTTTGATTTCATATATTTTTAACGCTTTTATTACAAGTTTTAGCAATAAGTGATTGACTTTGAGATGTTTTGCGACTCGAATGCCATTCAGAAGCGAACGAACGCCAAAAATGAATTATTTGATACATAAATATATAGACAAATAAAAAATGTAATTATTTTCAAAAACGAATCACATTTCGTCAATTCATTTGAAATTTGAGCGAAAATTGTTAATAACATAACATTTGGCGACTAAAACACGTTTGGATCGAATTGGGAGAGAATGGGGAACAATGGGAGAGAATCGGAAAGAGTGGCAAAGAATGGGAGAGAATGGGAGAGTAGGAAAAAGTATGGGAGAGATCGGGAGAAACAGAAAACTATTGTAAGTATTGGAGAATTAGATAATTTATAGCATTTATAGCGTAACAACGGCTCTACTGTTGGCTCTACTGTTGGCTATGCTTTTGGCTCTACTCTGGGCTCTACTCTGGGCTCTACTCTGGGCTCTACTCTCGGCCCTACTCTTTGGGCGCTGGCATTCACTTTAGTCTGTAGTGAGTCGTGTGTCGACCCAATCGATCGTTATTGCAGTCGAGTTAACTGCCGACGACTCAAACCTCTTCTAATATATACGCATAATATGGAAAGTCTTTTGTATTATTGCAATCTTATAAGTGATAAGGTTTGGTCCACACATGCAAACTGTCGAGATTAGACCATCGGTGGCCTCCCATTCGTATCCACTCATTAATCGCATTCTCATATTCCGCCCGAACTAACCGTTAGAATCAATGATATTCTGGCGTTTGCTTAACTATAATCCATAGAATCGGGAGATGAAGAACGAGACATAGGAAGACATAGGAAGACAGTGGGAGAACATGTGGTCTCCAACGCAACAACTACTGCACCATATATTTCATTGCCGTAAATCTACTCAAATATTATCTGCTGAGCACTACTGAACAGTACTGAACACTACTGAACACAATATCATCTTATATTAAACACATTTCATAGACTCACAAAACTCACACATGTTTTGCACATTAAGTGACGGCTTTCGTATATTTGCGAAGATATAACTCTATTTAGATTTGAAATATTTAATCAACAAAATGGTCTCAAAAGTATTGAAAAGTTACAAAATCTCACCTTAGCTACATTTAGCACATCTGATTCGTTTACTTCATTTACCATCGCTTCCATCACTCTCTTTGATCCCAAACGAAGATAATTAAAATACGTACCAAAGTTTGAAAAGTAGTGCAAAGGCTCTCCTAATTAACCGATGGTTAGTAAATGTAAGAGAAAATTGATTACTCGATAACTAATTCGTTTGTCGATGCAAATGGTGATCAAATGGTGAGCTGACCCACTATTAGTACCCTTCACATCACCATTAGGTTTACCATTAGATCACATTCACTGATCTGACTTCAGTGACTTCAGTGAATTCAAATTTTACACATATTTTACACTAATTTATCATTTGATCACATTTTTTAGTGTTTGACAAAAGAATTCAAACGATTGTGTCATTTGATGAGACGGTTATTGTCGTGAAGTGAAATCAATAAACTATTTGATTGTTAATTAACTGAAATAGTTTTGTGTGAAATCCTTTCGCATAACTGCTTCTCAAGCATTCCAAACAATATTCTCTGCCCTAAACTCAACCCAACTCTAACTCAAATCATTAGAAAAGATGAAATCAAATGATTTTTCGAACACAAGCCTCGCATAAACTCATATAAACGTCGAATAAATATATTCAAAGCCTTCTAACGAATCCCTCGAGAGGTTTGTCTATTGGTATGTATTGATAGTATATTTATGAACGACAACGGAGTCTAGTATTGAGTCAATCATGAATTCCCTTTCAATAAATTCTTCGAATATATTCTCATATTTGAGGAAATTTCTCAAAAATTTTGATTTGAGTGTTGAATAGAAGCAAATTTCTCGAGGGATTCGATGGGAAACTGCTCTCAGACATGGCTCGTGTGTCAAGAGCTCAGGGACTGACCTAATGCTCAATCCTTGTTCTCATGTCTGTGATTAACGACAAGAGAGTTGTCATTGGAATAGAACCACAAAAAATGGTTACAATTTAATTGAGAATAAACTTGTAAATCCCAAACTTAATTGTTCGGATTGAAGACTATTTCGATCGGATTAGACCTGATTTTGACACAAATTTATACCAAAAAAGATCATTCAATCGTTTTATATAACTATTAGTCTTTAATCGATATTTTTATATTCCTTTTCGCTTCACATTTCAGTCACAACTCGTATTCAACTCTTCATTATTCAAGTGAAACAACAAATCGGTTCTAATATTTCAAATTAATATCTTTTGTCAAATCGCGACTCTTTATTAAAATTTATAAGATTTTAAATAATTTATTTTATTTGAATACCGAATGAAAAGCATATAATTGGTTGTTATAAAAGATGAGTTTAACTGAAAAGGTTAGAAATATTAGCTAATAATTCAGAGCTCTTTCCCTAATCTCTTCATTAGTGTTACTTTAGTTTTGCGAAAATGGTTTAAAAGTCTAATAATAAACGAAATTAAGTAATAATGAAATGACGAATGAAATATCGATTCGTCATTAGAGCCAAACCTTTAATCAAATAATTATTTTTGGACAATAGACCCAAAGAATGTGGAAATTAACTAATATCTCGATCCTATCGATCAGATCCGAGTCGAGTGGTATCAGAGCTAAGGTGTTGTCTGTATTGTTATCTCATATGTAATAAACGATAGGAAGTCATGAGTTTCATGAGTCGGTTGCCATCACTTCCGATGCCGAATATGATATGTTAAGAGCGATATTGAATGAGTTGAGACAACCACTCATTCCAGCTGTGAATCATTTAGGTCTGACTTCGAGATCCAAACAACGAAATCAAATCTCGCATTCATTCAAAGTAACAATTGATTCATCGCTTTCTTCGACGATCGCACGAACAGCACATCCATCGCTCCGAACCGAACCATTGCTCTTCGAGACTAATCTTTTGATCTCGAATCAAAACTTTCGTCGATCAGCGGTCGGTTGAGTGAACCGAGTTGTGAACCGAGTTGTGAACAGTTGTGCGCCGACGGGTCCGACCCTTTGCCATACGATTCAGTACCAAATGTGTCATTCACTACGATTCTTAACATTTATAAACACAATAATAATTCCTATTTTTCTTATTTGATTCAAAGGTTTGGCTAAAATACAATACAGTATTGGTTTCATTTGGAAATATCTTTTATGGAAACACAACGTCTTTCCTTCAAGTTTTGCTAAAATAGCTGTCATCACAGATACGATTGTCCTAATCCTCAAATCATTATTCCCTTATTTATAGCTCTTTTCGCATCGATTCACTCCTTATATCTCAAAGACAGCCAATTCTTATCAATGCTTTCAAAATATTGCCTAAAAATTACAACTTTTTCGACATTAGACGACATTAGACTGATTGAGGCATTGAGTCGTTTATCAGTCCTGAAAGCGATTTGACGTTTAGAGCAATCTTATCGTCAGATAATCGTCGGATCGTTATTATTCACATATTTCTGGCGCTGACATCAATTTCTCGGCTAATTTAACTAAATATATGGCTATAACTAAATAGGATTCGGGTCTTCGGGTCTTCGAGTCTTCACATTCGGAAAATGACCTTTAATTCAATGTCAATTCTGTTCATTCCTTCAATTACAACAACGAAATATTACTCGGATTAATTAAATGTTGTTCCATTGAAATTATCTCATTTACAATGGCATTAACTCCAATCACATCCCTGTAAATCAAAGATTTGGTTTCACTTAATCTTTTTCACTTTTATTTCTATAATGGGTCGTTAGCTTCCCCTTGGATACAATGGGCAGTCATTAATCTTCCACTGATATCGCACTTTAATAACTATATTCATGTCTTTTGGTCCAGTTTTTTGTCTTTCAAATCTTAATACCCATGATTGTAATGATTGTACCCATGATTGAAATCAGTATTAATAATCAGACTTTTGAAAAGATTCAAACGGTGTTGTAATTGGTCTAATAGTCTAATAAAGTAAAGGTTCAAAACAAAATTAAAATCACCTATTTTATAGTTATATCCCTTAATGATATTAACCGATCATATGATTCAATGATTATTAACAATCAAATTATTCGTTTTCATTATTTCTTCACATCATTTATCACCCAATTCATGAGCATGTACAATTCATTTACTTTCTACTTTTTATTTTTCGTTTCATTTTTATCATCGTTCGTCGTCTTCTTAAACGTCACTGAGTATCTATAGTAATCAGCAAGATAGGAAAGTATAGTGAAAAGTGTAGTAAGCTTGAAAAGCAGAAACAATAACTAAATTATTTCCGATTCGACAATTGACCTTACTCTAATCTCACTCTAATCTCACTCTAATCTCACTCTAATCTCACTCTAATCTCACTCTAATCTCACTCTAATCTCACTCATTGGAAAAAATTAAATATCTTTTGATTTGCATATATTAATGAATTTTGATATACTTTTCTCGTTCTTTAATTGTAATGAATATAAATGACACCATGATACATTGTGGTAGATCATCATGGTACAGTCGGCAAAATAAATGCATCTTGAAATTCACAGTTCAACCAAATGAAGATGAGTATATCACTATGAATTTGGTCGATATACCGAATGAAATGATAATGAATAACCTGGACATGCATTAGTGTTTCCATCTGTACATTGTTTTGTTTTAGTCATACTTAAGTTGATATAAGTTTCACCAATTAGTCAAAAGTCTATTGAAAAGCAAGTAATCCCTTGATTGGAGTTATGGTTGAGCGACAACTTTCCCATCTCATGGTTGATAGTGTATGGTATGTATGGTCTGACCCATTGTGACAATCGGTGACCCAATAGTAAAAGTGGTACTCATTTGAGACCCCTTTGAGATCTCGCGCATCAAAAGCTGTAAAGTTTTGAGTGAAGGCATGAAATCGTTTGAATGACAGCCTATTGTTGTGTTTGTGTCCGAAGAATACCAGAAGAATATCAATCGATAATCAATAAATGAAGACATGTCTCGATTCAGTCCCGAAGATTACAACTTTCTCAATAAGATCTTCGTATCGCCGATATCGAGACCCGAGACCTCCGCACAAATCGATATCAGCGACAACTCGATGGCCGAGCTTTCAGTTCGACCTAAAGTTAGATTTGAAGACAAAGTTGAGATGAGATGTGTTCCGAATGGCGACCCTTTCGGCAAAGGTGTGGTCAAACACCGGCCAAACTATGCCGAGACCCGAGCCTTTTGGTTCGAACCCAAAGCCATCGATCAATCCTTAGCCAAAATAACTCTTGAGCCGAAAATTGATACCGAAGTTGTTCTCAAAGTCAAATCAGAGGATCCTCAAGAGTTCAGGGCTCCCAAAGCGGTTCCGATTTTCAAGAAACCCAAGAATCCTATAAGAGATCCGAACAACAATAGAGCGAAGCGTTTCGGTCCGTCCGTTGAAAATACGAAAGTTGGCCACAAATCGGATCAAATCTATTCTAACTCTTCCTCTCCTATTCAACAAACTCTTCGCCGACCAAAGATCGTCCAAAAGCCGAATCTTTCGCCAAAAGAGAGTCACTCAAAGCTCAGAAGACCTAAAGTCTTGGAACACCAGATCTTCGAGCGATTCACACCATAATAGTCTTGATTTTGATTCACAGAATTCACAGAATTTTAACCAAATATAAAATGTTTTAATCTCTGAATAACTAATTCAATTGAGGAATGATTTGAAACCACTCTTTTAAAAATTGTATATTTTGTCAATTTATAGCAAAACTGTATTTAATGTAATCGAAAAACATTTTTATTGATTGTAATTAAACTGAAATAGAATTTTTGGACTTAACTGAAGACCGGTTTCGGTCATCGATGTAATGATGTCGACAAACATTGGCTTAATTTAAACAAATGGATCGATATTTGATGAAAAGGAAGACACAAATGGACTGTCGGTTCGGCCGTCCGTTAGGCCAGAGCTCAATAAGTAGTGGTTTAATGAACCGATTAAGGGTTCGTCCAAACGATCCAATAAATCGAGTCTCAAGTCTTTGCATGTCTTGTGATTCACAAACAAATGGATTTGTCTTAAGATTAATCTTATATTTAGTAAATGCAGTGACGCTTCAGATATCCATTGGTTTTGCTTTGAAAATACATTTCAAATTAGACGAAACACTAGTTTTTTGTCGTTTTTTCTCACAAAATCTAAAACCAATTCAATTAAGTGAAGGCTTAGTCGTGAAAATCGGAATCCAAACGCAGATGTTATCAGAGTTTCACTACATTTTGATAGTTATCTAACTTTCATCCAAACGTTTTATTAGCCATCAGTTCTCCTCTTCAGCTCCTCTTCAGATCCAATTGGATTCAAAGCTATCACATAAGTTGGAAGTGGAAGAAGGGGTGAACTGAAGATTAGTTATCTTTCAAAATAATAATTCGCTTCTCAATTTGTATTTTCTCATTACAAGATCCTAATACTTTAAATTCTTGTTAGAAATTCGGTGTAAATCGTGGGTAAATTGTTTGAAAACAATGCAAAAATAGTGTAATTTATTAGAATTAGACCAAAATAGACATAGTGGGACATTTTGTTCTTGACACAAGAGAGCGAATGCAAAATCGGTAACATTTTTAGTCTATTTTTTGTCTTAAGTATTAGATTAAAGCGAAACAAATGGATATAATTATAAGCGAATAGACTATCAATAGTATAGAAAATATTTGCCGAAACATTAATTGTCATCTCAAGTGAAACATCGATAATAAATCAATTGAAAGGATAGCCATTAATCACTCGGCACTCGTCGTAGGCGCGACTCCGGCCGCTGCGGCGCTGGTCATCGAGGCGTTGAGTGCCGCTCGCGCCGCCTCCATCTTCTTCTCGGCCGCATTGGCCGCCGCTGTCGAACGACTGAAGTCAGCGACGATCAAGAAATAAGAGGCGACGGCAGCGATGGTCTGACGGATCAGATAATCAATCAAATGAATGCTTAATCTCAATGACACCAATGCTTACGTTAGATATACTCGCGTTCGTTATGACAAACAAATCGAGACACGAGTACCCGATTGTCGGTCCCCTCACCCGATGCAAGAATGTCGACATCTTATTGATAAACAAGTTTTGTTAATCGTTACTCATCTCAAGAGAAGATCTGAATTACATTGACTTCCAAATCGATCGGTAGTTGGAGTAGAGATAGGGTGTGAAGAGCTGTGTATGGACTGTGAGCCTGAAGACCAACAATGAGAACAATGAAACAATTTTTAGTTTTCTTATCGTTAATCAAAGAAACATTACTTCGGCGGACACATCTGCGGCCGAAAGCGAGACAAAACCCAAGAACAAGAGTGTGTGCAAGAATACGGTCCACGTGACGATCGCCAAGAGGTCATCGAATTCAGCGAAGAAGAGATTATACAAAGCATAGCAGTTGCAGGGGATGTGACACATGTAGTTGAAGAATATGAATGACTGCCAGAAGTTATTCGACTCGTCCACCAATTCGCAGATCTCGTTGTGTTCATAGTATAGGGTCGACAAAGCGTTGTTCTTACTTCCGACGGGTCCCGGGTCTGACTCGGCCAACGCCTCAATGTCTTTGCACACTTGTTTGAAACGATTGCTCAGAATTAGACAAATTAGGTTGAAGTAAGTCATTGTAAACATGTTTATCCCCGACATATAGAACACCCATAGGGTCTGAATGGCGATCCACGGCGTGAACAATTGGAACGAATAAGTGTCCATATTTTCCCAGGCGGTCATCACATAGAGAGCTCCGACCAAACCCGTCGAGGCCAAGACAATCAGGTTATTGATCACAATTGTGACTTTGGTTCGCCTCTCGTGAGTATTGGTGTCGTATTTGGAGGTCCGGGCGTTGTTGGCCTGTAGTTGTTTGACCGAAACAAATGGAACCAACCACGCCAACTGAAGAGGTCAAGAGATTGTGATTGAATCAATTTACGATAATCATTGTCTTAGGCCATACTTCCTGTTCATTCCTGACGAATATGGTTGCAGTGATAGCGCACTGAAGAGCATAATAAAAGGTTGGCATCAGATAATACATCCGATAATCGTTCCAAAAGCCGCTGATATCGCCTAACATTAGCTGAACTTCACGATCGCCGATAAACATCAAAACAAACGATCGGATGGCGAAGAACCATAAAATGGCACAAATCAGTTGACAATACAACCGCTTGAGATTGGCTGAAGTCCTGTCCTGTTTTATGGGCCCATATCTCTGCCCGAAGTCAAGTCCTGTCGATATGAGCCTTAAAAGAGAATTTATTACAACATTTGCATAATTGAAATTCAAGTGATGTCTTCCAAGGGATTAATACCCGAAGATCTTGAAGTAGAAGTCATATGAGATTTTGAGGCCGTTATCATAGCTAACAGTATTAGCCGCCGGACCGTTGAACTGCTTTCGGCTTTCCATTTGGTGTTGCATTGTCTGACCACCGGATTAGACCCGATTAGACCCGATTAGACAAATAAGTCGTAGATTCGGATCAGTTTATCGATCGAAGACTAACTAAAACTTAGGTCTTATGTCTCGCAAACGCTCTGAAATGAAATATCGAAATAACTTTCAGTAGATTTCGTGTCAACTAATGATTTAACTTAAGAATAGTCTAATTTGCGTATTGAATGCTATTTTCAATGACAATTCAAGTAATTTAATGATATTCAAGTCAACTAAAGTCAACCAAACTTATCGATTATTTCTTCTTATGCTTCTTCTTATCCAAAGTCGAGTCCATTATTCATATTTCAAGTTTATTTTAAATTCGTTTTATAGCTTTAAAACTTGAATTTATTGATTGAATAAGTTATACATTATTTAAGTTAAAGTTTATTGAATTTCAAAATGAATTGTTGATCGAAAAGTTGAGTTCGGGAGACGAACACGAGTCGGAACAGTTGGCCATTAGGCAGTTGTTCGAGCCTTGAGGTCATTTGTCGATCGGTTCTCATGTTTATTGCAAACGATCAGAAACTTATGTTTATTTTATATAAACATTTCTCAGAATTCGCTTTTCTGTCAATTAAGTGATAATATCTTATCGTTGATTAGATTTATTAGATTAGATCGATATCAAGACATTTCTCTTGACTTCGAGTTATGCGACGAATATCTGACAACAAATTTCTATTTATTGATATCGAGTTCGTGTCTAACACTTATTAATTAGAGATCCATAGCCTTAGCATTGAAACAAGTTTTGTGTCATTCAATGATCTTTAAGAAAGAATATTCCTTAATATTGAATATATGGTTGTCTAAGACATTGATCCGCCACTTGTCAGCGATATTCTATACTTTGGCCTAAACTTGTTAACACTCTTATTACCAAAAAACAGAATATCAACGATAATGAGATGCAAAACACGATAATAAAAATTTATCGATCACTTGTCGCCCAAACTATAAACAACTTTTGGAAATCAATTTTTAAAATTTATTCCTTAGTTCACAGAATATTCTGTGTTTTCCGTATCGGAGTTTCAGAACTTGAAGGCAAAGAAATACTTAAAGTCGAGTAAAAATTTATCAAAAGCTGCGAACATATAAAATGTTTTAACTTTTCAGCCGTTTGTCTGCAAATGAAATAAAGCGGAGACAGAAGTCAAGGATTTATCTCGAGTTCAGTCGACGACAATCTTCGAAATTACTGGAAATCTGTTTCTTTAAAACAAATAAAAAATAGTTTCGCTTTCATTAAAGTGAATATTAAAGAGAAGAGAGAAACGATTGCTTCGGAAAACATTTTTATTGTTGCAATCGATTAATAAGAGAGCTATCAATCAATATAACGACTCGAAGCCCGACTCCGAACCCATATCTGGCCCTCGATTTAACAAAAATAGTGAAATGTTAGACATTTTAAAGTTTCACTGCTTTCACAACTGATTCTGAATTATTGCACAGAATTTCACAGAATTTGAGCGAAAAAACAATTTAAATGAGAGAATCGTTGGACTATAAAGAGAGTGACAATTGAGCGACGGATCACTAACTGAAGACAATAGAAGAGGACATCAGAGAGGACTCAAACAGGACTCAGAGACCGATCGAAACTCAAACCGACGAACAATTAATTTCACGACATATTTAACTAATCAAACATTCATTCATTGCTAACATTTTTGTGGCTTTAAATCAAACTTCAATTTAATTATAATTTTTCGGACGAATTGTTTTCTTTGGGAATTAGTTTAGTATTGAATGAATGCAAACCTAATTCAAACCCCGTTTCGATTAAAACTAATTTATTTTTTGTGTTTTGTGTTAAAGAATATTCTGTTAATCGTAATGATCATGAAGTTTATCATCAAAACCAAAGTCATTATAATTGCAATCGATTTAAACAATTTTAAACCTTGAGCTTTGTTTTCAGCTTATAATTAGACTTTTGAACTTAAATTAAGGTCTTTTAGTGATCTCAAGACTAACTTCAAAATCAATTGTAATATAATATCTATAATGAAATTGTTTGTCAAATATCTCTTCAATAATGATATTTCATTTGATTGCTATCTCTTTCAAAGTCCTTAGCGTTTGATTTCGATCTATAATTAGAAGCGAAGCGAAAATTTGTAATTTTTTCTCAACTTTTCAATTGAAAAATCAATACTTTATTTGAAATCAATGTTTGAATCGTTTTCGATAAAAGTTTACAAAAGTTTTGCTGAAATCTATTGAACGGAAAAATCATTTGATTATTGATTTGACGTTAAATATGAACGAATCAGAAGTGGATTCCGATTATAAGATATCGTTGGAAGTGATGGAAAGTCATCGACGGTTACGAAGAATAACATTTTTACCATTCATTAGATATCGAGAGTGTAATGACATTCGGTTGTCTTCTTCGGCGGTAAAACCATTGAAATCGAGATCCGTTTGATTCCTCCCTTCAGATGACGTACTTTTTGAAGACCGCAAACCATTTGATTGTCAATTGTTTTGTTGAAATCAGATCCCGAAGTGATGTCGTGTCCGGTCAGCCACAAGACTGTTGTCATCTTAGATGAGAGCAATTACTTCTTGGAGACCAGTTGTGATCAGACCTTTGAGTTCGATGTGATCAACAAATCGCGTCAACCGTCGGGAATAATACCGTTGTGTCCGATCAGCAAATCTTTGTGGACCTGTTCTCTCGAAGCCATCGCTGAGTATTGTCGGATAGTTTGGGACATCTTTCCCGAAGGCGAGCGTCTCATCCGTTTCGTGGTCTGCGGAACCGATTCGGCCAACAATGTCAACGACTGGAAGCCAGAAGTCCAGTCCCTCCAGAACTGCATGGAATGGTTGGCCAAATGCAGTGCTATATCACACGCGAAGACAAAACAATTCAAACCATCGGAAAAGAGTCAAATGATTAATGGCTTTAAGAAAGCTATTGAAGCGCTTTCAGAGCCGACATATCTCCAGAACAACAGATCCAAAGATACCGCAAATGAGTCTTCGGGTCAGCCCTCAAATAGAGGCAGAATTGTCTGCATTTCTTCTTTTGGTTCCGACGCTCACATAAAATCGATCGAAGATTCGGTGAAACAATTGATTGTCGAACGAAACGAAATGATCGCAAAACAGAAGTCTTTAGACAGAAATTGTCAGTTAATGGCAATCACTTTCTGCGAAGTTGTTATCATCAATACGTTTCCGACCGATGACCAGACTATGACCTCGAAAATTGTCGAAATACCGAAGCATTCATTGAGTCCTTTGGTCTCATCCGAAGTACATTCGGTAAAATCGGGTCGTTTTTTAGCGGCAAAGCTTTCGTATTTGGTATTAAGTCATTTCGATTTGGCTTCGACTACAGTCACCGGTATTCCTATGAAAGAGGAACAAAACGCCAGTTCTTCGGCTAACTATGACGTAGAGATTGTTCACTCATCCTTAGCCCATACCGAGTCCTTCCGCTCGGGTTCGGTCAGCGTTGAAGGCGTTTGTGTGAAGCAATCGCGCGAAGGCTTTACTTACGATACGATTTCGCTCAAGTGGTGTACCCCTCGAACCAATGCAGTGGAACTCCACTATTGCACAACTGCTTTTCGGTTCACTTCTGTTGATGTGAACAGTCGTCCCGCGAGTTGTCTCACAAACTTTCTTCTCAGCGGAAGGACTGTTATGTTAGAAATGCCGCGATTAAAGGGATCAAAGTTCATGTCTCACATGCTTTCGAGTCATTGCGGGGAACTATATATCCATACGTTAGGCACCGGAAGATCCATTCTGGAAGACCCGCCGTCCATAAGTGAGGGCAGTGGCGGTCGAGTTACTGATTACAGAATCAATGATTTCGGAGAAATGATGAAAAAGAACCGTTTGGTCGCGTGTCGTCTCATTCCCAACGCTAACAAAGAAGTCTTGTTTCCGATCGAAAAAGCGAAGCAATCGTTGAGCAAACAAACCATTTATTGGCCGCTTGTCATCGGACACACCATTCTATACAATATTCAAATACAAATTCAAAGTTTTTTAAATTTAGTTCCGAAAGAATTTTTGACTGAAGACGACGTTCTCGAGTGTAAGAAAGCTATCTATCATTTGGTAGGAATGGAAAGCAAAGCCACAACTCTTCCGGTGCCGACCATCGGTTGCAAAGGCAAAGGACCGAAACGGGAAGAGTTGTATCGATTACTTTGGAATGAATTAGAATATTATGTCCGCTCCTATTGCGTGACTCCCGAACACAAATCTATTTTGAATTGTCTTCTGGAATGTCGTTCCAAACCATCCGAACAGCACTCGACTGCAGTCTCCACTCGAACGCCAACCATCGAATCACCCGAAGAGACACCGAAAAGACAAACAAATGGATCGAAAGGGGCGGGCGATCAGTGGGCGTGGAAAGAGCTCAACAACTTCAATGATTTCCAGAACATAACTCCGCCCAAAGTGGGCGAACCCGAGCCTAAGAAGTTTAAGAATAATCCGATTGAGGCCATGACTGGCACTCAATCGCTGCTCAATATTTGGACGAATAAACTGAATGAAGAGAATTCGAAAAAGCGTTTAGAATTTGTCGGTCGAACGACTTCGGAGGGAAATGTCGCCAAACTTTACGCCAATTTGAATGACAAACAGAACGGAGAAGAGAAGTGATGCCAATCATTGATACCAACGACAGGTTAGTCGCTGTAAATATTGAAATCTATTTATTTTGCAATAAATTGTATATAAATATCAAATAAATTATAAAATATAATGAAATTTATTTTCAATGAAATAAACTTAAAAACAGAATTATTTTCGATTCATTTGTGTATCTATTTATGATCGAAACCATCGGACGAAGCCTTTGAAGGCTGTGCCACAACTATATCCCACTCAACACTGGAGTCGAGGGCACCGATCTTTGAGTCGTGCACTAAATGCCCCTTTTTATCCACAGCTTTGGGTGTTTTGGCCGGCATTTGCATCTCTTGTCGAGCTTTCTTGTCTTCTTTGTCGGAACTCTTTTTCCGAATCGCAAAGAAAGCGATCGCAACTAAAATAATCAAAAAGACGACAACAAAAGCGATGATCAGAAAAGTGAACGTCCAATTGGTTCCGCCTTTGGAAGAATCGTCCGAATCGTTGTCTTCGTTGTCGTCAACCTCTCCGTTGGCATTCATATATCGGGACTTTATCTGACACCCGAAGTAGTTCTGGACATCGATGTCTGTGTCGACCAATTCGTGAGCGGTATTGATAGTGAAGAGACGGTTATTCTTGTCTTTGACGGTCAACACATAAGTATTGGTCTTTTTAACGAACGCTCCGACAAAACGTCGATCACTCGGAACGGAATCGCAGTTCCAGTTCGGTGTAAACGAAGAGATTTGTGAGGTTTGACTCTTAGCTCTTGAGTTCTCGAGAGAGAAGACGCAGAGCCAGCCTTTGGGCCGTCCGTTGGTTAACAAAATGAGCTGAAAATCCATCGAATTGTAAACCAAAACGACTCCCGTTTTGTCCAACTCTTCAAGTCTTCCGATCAACTCTTTCGGCCAAAACGTCTCTTCCGATGAAAATATATTTCCCTTCGGTTTGAGACCAAACGGAAGTTCTGTCTTTTGTTTCAAAGGGACGACCTCTCCATTGGAGACCCGCTTCACCTGATAAGCGCCGGCGAAGTACTTCTTCCGCGGTTTGTATAGCATTATCACTAAACTGTCAAACTTTTCTATTTCCCCGCACTTCGAAGAGGCAGTGAAGTCAAGACACGCGGGAATGTCTGATATAAAGACAATACTCTTCAGATCGTAATCCTCTTTGGGATCGCGTTTTATGGGAACAGACATTCTGTTGAGGCTCTGATTGTAAGACCAAAACCAATCGTCTCTATAGAAAAGAATTTGCTTTTTGTGGTCATTAAAAGCGGCCGTCAATTGCTTTGACGCACAAAACTCGGGCGCTTTGGGCTCCGACTCAGACCTGAGCGACAATACGACCGAACCCGACATAAATGAGATAATTATCAGTGTCTTTAAGTTCAGAGCGAAAAACATTTCTTTGAGTTTAAAACAGAAGACTTTTTTCACAGAAGACTAAAACAGAAAACAGAAGACTAAATTCAAAAATATCTTTGAATTCCTGTCTCGCGATCGGCGCTTATATTGTATTACAAAAGTGACAAATAATGAATCCGTTCAATGATTTTTCGCATAATTTGCCAAAAATAGAAATTATTTGAAAGAATTTCAAAACATCTCTGAAATGGCTATCATTGAGGGGACAGACATATGACATATGAGAGGACAGAATCAGAAGAAGAGATATATATTCTTATTATGAGACAAATTCTTCACTGATTTTGCTTTTCGAGTAATAACTTATCATTAATTCAGAGCCGATATGAGTCCGGATCTCAATATTAGCCGCGATTTATGACCTCATAAATAGTGGTCAGCCGTTAATTAAATGTTTGTCCCATTAATGCTATTAATCGCTTGTCTTTGCGTTTATTATTGTTTGGTTCAGTTCTAACGCTCTATAGTTTGAGTTATAATGAGTTATGATTTTAGTTCTAATTATCTCAAAGTCTAGTCTTAATTGTCATTACGTTAACCAAAGTTTTCACACAATGGGCTCAAAAGTAGAGTTCAGTTCTAAAGTGGGTTCTCGTGAAGAGTAGACGTCATTCCATAGAATTTCAAATAGTTTTGAGAATCAATTTGTGACAAAAGAGTCCACTCTTTGAGTCGTTCCGAACCGAACTCATTGTTTGTCCCGAACTCTGATCGCAAACAAACGTTTGGTTTTGAGAATTTGATTGAGTCTGAGATCGAATAGAATTAATGGTTTTGTCTTCGAATTGATTACAAATGAGTCGACAATTAATTTAATTC
>JAQGAJ010000062.1:0-24686 GCA_034689365.1 Liebstadia similis | reverse complement strand
GCTATTAGCCTTAAATCGGTCTTAATTACGTTAATTTAAGCTTAATTGTCCTTAATTGTGGCTAAATCCAGTTAAATCCAGCTTTAATTCGGTTTAAATCTGGTTTCCGACGGCCATTTTGCGGCCGGCGCTCCGCGCCGGCCAAAAAGTCTTGGGGGGGGGGGTCGACTTTCGCTCAAACCTCAGGGGGGTTTTTGAAATTTTTCAAGACAGGGGGATTTTGGTCTGATCCCCCCCTTGTGCATCCCTGGTCGTCAGGTATTGAATAAAATTCAAAAAAATTATGGAAAACTAAGTTTAAAGCAATTAAATTAAAAATCGAAAATCTCTAAAAATAATATCAATTCCATGTGAATAATATCCTCCAGTTTTGTATAACAAAATTTCCCAAAACTAGACGGAACAGAAAATATACAGAAACTAAAAGCTTTACAAAGCTTTGAAAAAATAGAATGGTGTCCAGTTAATTTGTCTAATCCTACTCAATGAATTCAATACAAAAATCTTGGACGCCCTCTTAAACAGGGATGCGCAAACTTGGCCGATTACTAAACCGATTTTGATGTAATTTAAAACCACCATTTAAAATCATAATTAATAAATAACCCACTAGTTTGAACTGTGATCGCGTTTGTATTGATTAGACTTGGAATTGAAATTTAATTGATATTACATTTGTAAAAATTATTTAGAAATAAAAGTTCATTAAAGAATTGCCTCAAACTATCTTAGACTTACAGCTAATCAAAATCTTGGACCGAATTATTTGCGGAAACTTATCATTTATTCAATTGATATTACATATACATGTATATCAAATTGTTTTCAAAATGATATCATTCAGTATTAAATAATTTATACTAATTGTAATAAAAAAAACACTTCCGAACAAAAACATCCTCTAATTCTGAAATTTTGAAATATTCGGCTTATTTTTTACAAATTGTATCAAAAATCAGTTAAATATTATATTATTTATTCAATTGTGTGTGAAATCGAATAGTTTTACATAAATATAACATTTAGATAGATATTGTTCGACGAATTGCGTTAAACCCAATGTTCTATATCTCGTATAACTTAAATGTTTAGTTTTGCGTCGAATCAAAATCATTGGAGATATTAATAATTAGCAAAGTTTTATCAATATTTTAATGGATGAAAGTTCTAAAATGATTGAGAGATTGTCATTTGCTTTATTAAATATAATCAAGTAATGAAGCAATTTCTGCAAAATCCAAATTCGTTACATTTGTATCTTCTCATTGAACTCAATCGCATTTATTTAAACTTAATTTTTAAAACATATTTAAAACATATGTTATATAAACTTAAATCTAGTTATATGTGAAATATATTGTTTGATGAGACGAGATGTCAATTATCACAGACAAAGGTTATAATGAATGTAATATTTGTGTAATCTTTGGTTTTGTGAGTCTTGAGTGGAGGTCTTATGTTATACTGAGAGTCAAATTGACTATCAATTTGAATCGGAATTGTGTGAACACTCTGTTCTCACAAATTGCCAAATGAGTGAGTGATGTGAGGCCTCGATCGCCACAATAACTACTATTCTCGACTATGCCTTACTATTCTCTGCTTCCCTCTCCTATCCTCTCCTGTGCTCTCCTGTCCTCTGCTATCCTCTACCCCTCCTCTATATCTACGACCACTACTTTACTACATTACACGAGCAGATTGGAGATGAGCCATAACTGAGCAAACATTTGTCTCTTGAGCTGTCATTATATGTTTTGCAGCAAATCTCTTCGTCCGAGAGCACGATCGCCAGCAAAGGAAGTCCTAATGATTCCGGAGGAGAGGGAGAGAGTGGAAAGAAAATTATTGGTGTCGTGCAATTAGCATTTGCATATTTGTTCGAGCAAATCAAACTTAGAAAAAACAGAAGTCTTTTCTACATTATTCATGTCTCTTACCTCGAGGTCTATAACGAACAGGTAATGTGATTTTGGAGGCGCTGACAGGTCTGTGCCACTGATGACATGTCAATTAGATATATTGTCTTTTGCACACAATTCATACCACTTTACATATCCGTTCCATTAGGTCCTCGATCTTCTCAATCCATCCCCGAAGAGTCTGAACGTCCGTTGGGCTAAAGATCGAGGCTTTTATGCGGAAAACCTCTTCAAAGTCGAGTGCGAAGACATCGGAGATCTGGAGGGAGTCCTCGAAGAAGGTCTGAATCAATCAATAACTGTAATTAAGAATTGAATCAGTGATTAGCTTATGATAGGCTGCAAGAATAGGTCGGTTCGAAGTCATAGTATGAATGATAACTCGAGTCGTTCCCACTCTGTGATGACAATAACCCTGAGCTCAGAAACTCAAGACCCCGAAGATCCTCAGGTAAGGCATCGCATATGGCACTGGTCTATGGTCTGCCTGTGCTATCACTGGCGCCTCCAATACTCGTATTATAATTATTACTAAATTTTGTTGTTTTCATATGAAAGGGATATATAAGACGAGAAGGACGGCTGTGTTTGGTTGATCTCGCAGGCAGTGAAAAGACAAAGAGAACAAACAGTAGAGGAGACACTCTAATTGAAGCCAATAACATCAATCGCTCTCTTCTTGTTTTGGGTACACAAGAGTCCAGACCTTTGCAACCATTTCTCAGATATAGCTCTATATTTAACAATTTTTTATTCCCATTGAAGGCAATTGTATTTCCTCTTTGGCCGATCCCAAGAGGAGAAGCGGACACATTCCCTATCGAGACTCGACTCTCACTAAACTGCTCGCAGACAGTCTTTCTGGAAACGGAATGACTTTAATGGTAACCCATTTATTCCTCATTGACCTCGCGATCACATTATCAATAATTAACAAGTTTATGACTACTTGTGAGCCATCACTGAATCGATTCGAATTCGCGAGTTTTAAGTGTGTTTCGAGCTATTAGTGATTGGATATATGATAGCGATATTGGGATAATTGCTTCTAATGATAAGACACTAAATGGTTGTTGATATCAATAAAATTATTCATCCGTTCTTAAGATTTAAGTGTAATTAGCTTTAAAACAAACCATTTATTCAAACTTAAAGTGTGTTCATTTCGATCTCTTATCTAAATCAGTGCCAAAGATTCTAATTTAAACATTATATACAATACTTGATTCAAATTCAAAACGATTTGAAATTTATAACTAAATTCCATTTAAAACTATTTTGAATAAAAATTTAGTAAAGACCTGATCGGAGAGACATCGCCAGAACAGACGCCAATGAAAAGGGTGTGATCTCTAGTGTTATGTTAGTGATCATAATTTTATTCATCTGGTTTAAAATGAAATTTTTCAAAAGTCAAAACTTAAGACCTCACTGGTTGCGATAACTATGCCCACGGTCTAAATAAATATACTTGACTTGAAATTATTGAGATTAATATCAAGCAATTAATGATTATTAATTGATTGCAATCAATGTAATCGATTAATATTAAAAACAAGAACATTGTATTTGATTATAATTGTCATAACCTTTCATTCGATATGGTTTGCAATCATTTTCAGCTAATAGAGCATTGAATCGATGATTTAACTGATAAAGTATTGATCTATTGATTTGATTATAATGTTATGATTCGATTGTTTGTTCTTAAGATCGCTTGTGTTTCTCCCCATCGATTGGACGCCTCGGAGACGATTAACACATTGCGATACGCGTCCAGAGCTAAGAGAGTGAAGACTAATCCAATCGTACAAATGGTTTGTTTTACTTCAAACCTCACAAATCACTCATTAATTATGCAATTATTGTTTAATAATGACAATTAGGATCCGAGAGAACTGCTAATTCTTAGTTTGAAACGCGAGGTTCGTTTACTACGGATGGAAAACAACTATTTGAGACAACAGGTAATAGCAATGGCAGTGATTGTGTCCAATGTTAGTGATGTAGTGCCACAACTAGTGGTGAGTCTGAGCCCAGAGCTGACACATTTGATGCCTTATGCAAACATAGCCCAAAGCATATGTAGTTTTCTAAACTCAAGCTATGATTAGAGTGATTAGAGTTTTGGCTCTAATTTGTTGGGAGGGATGAGAGGGATGTTAATGGATGTCTGTGTCATCTGTTGTATAATCAGAGTTAATCTCTTCCATTTGAATACAGCTGAACCTCGGCAATGGATTCCTAGTGCCTAATGGCGACACACATACGATCAAACCTTCTTATGGTTCAGACAGATCTCTACACGAGAGCAGTGAGCGAATGGAGAGCCGGAGTGAGCCCGCGATGGAACAGAATATGCTCAGCAAATACATGGCAGAGAATGAGTCGCTGCGGTCAGACATTTGTCGATATGAATATATATTTATGTTTAACTCTACTCAAAGACAAACAATGAACTGATTATCTTTGCTTTGAATGAATTGCATATCTATTCTAATATTTGTTTGTTTGCGGGACCGGTAGGGCTGAGAACTCTCAACTCCATCAACAAAGAGAGACCCTAATACATGACCATGAATTGGTTTGTCGCGAAAATGAACGGCTCCTCAAAAAATTGTCTGTTTGTGCCGGCGGTCACATCACTGACAATGGAAGGCCTCCGACCGACGACCAGAGCGCTGTCAGCGATGTCTTATCTGTCGATCGCAATTCGTTGAATGCCTCCAAAGACCTAAAGGAGATTCGCAGACGAGTCCCCAATAATGAGGTTCAGACAAAGCAAACACAGAACGGATCTATAGGTATGTCTTATATCGAAATAATCTTATATTTTAATAAGCGATATGTGTGTGGCTTTGGTCAGAGCCAAGTGATGGTAGGGATGGCAGTGCTTCGTTGGAGATTCGAGGCACCTCAGCAGCAGCAGCTGCACGCATTCGCATAATTAGGAAGAGCAACAAATAACTACTTGGCATTTGATCCATTAGACCAGCGGTGCAGCCATTCCTACCTTTTTTACATTTCCTACCTGTGCATCGCTCGGCCATTAGAAGACAATCCGAGCCAAATAACAGTCTAGTGATGGCCTATTTTGTCGTGAATGCCATTACCGATGTTTTCACGAATTGCCGATTCTATAACAGACCCACAAATCACGCGCTCAGCAAATGCTGGTTCTCATCGTAATTACAACTCATTTCAAATAATTGATAAAAAATAGTATTAAATGTTTTAATATTTGAAATGTTTGGCAAAAGACACGAATCTCTGATCGTTTGCCGTATTTATTAGTGTTTATTACAATTGAAATTAACTGATATTTAATGTTATATTTCATTCATAAACTATTGTATGGTTTGTCGTGATTTAAGAATTGAGTCTCAAATGAATTTCATTTGATTATAAAATGTTATCTAAGATTATGTAAGAATTCAAATGTTATTTATAACCAATAAATTGTTTATATTTTGTTAAATATCTCAATTGGCATATCGTTGCGAGTGATTTGCATAACGAGCTTCAATGTGAAAGAACTCGGACCTATTTGATGGGAGGAAAAGGTGATCAGCGATCAGTTACAGCTTTGACGCGATCATTGTTCGTATGTTTATTTTGTTGGTCTATTGTATTCGTAATTATTCTCTAGTTTTCACTAATCTTTTGGAGACTCAGTTGGAGTCGCAAACAGTTTGACGCAAATCGTCGCTAATGTTAACTAATTTTGTAAAATGCATTCATTTATGCAAAAACGAGCGCAAAGTTTGCGCAGTATTGCAATTAAATAGAGACCACTCTTACCATTGAATACTCTAACCATTGATAGTACCGATACTCTACACTGTGTATACCACTGCTGTCCGCAACGACACAACTGTTCAATAGTTAAGAATAATAGTCACCATTGAATACCAGTGACAGATAAGTTGTAATACACGAACCACTGAATCAGAAATGAAGGGATGGGTTGGGATGGGATGCGATGCGGATGCGACCAAATGAATACCGCTATGGCTTCTCTCATATCGTGAGCTCGACTCTACTCCGACTACTCCTACTGCTAATCAATTTTCAATAAAGGATCTGCTTATACACAACTGACACAACTGTGCAAATAATGCAGAAAAAAGACAAAAACAGACAAAACAGACATTAGTCGGAGCACAGGGACCACGATTTGCATTAAATGCATTACCGGTGAGCTATTGGGCTCTAATTCTGTTGATGATTATACAATGGTCTGTCAAAGTGGTACTGATATCAACGCCTTTTCAATTTGGAGTTGGTTTATATGTGTGGTGTGTGTGGTATGCTTGCTGTCTGTGTGTCTATCTGTCTGTCCCTCTTTCTCTCTGACCCTCTGTGAACAAACAGTTACGACGACATAAAAAATTGATTCATTTAAATGTTTGACATAAAACACAAGTGAATGGAGACAGAGATGGACTGTAGTTATGCTGAGCTCGAGTTCAATGATGCGTTACTTTAAACAAGATTAGTCGATGTGTAATATCATCGCAACATCTCATCCCTGTTGTGCTCTACTGTCTCTTCTCCTCTCCTCTCAACCACTGAGTGCTACCATAGAAACAGCAATGGATGCGGACTTGTGTTGGCACAGACCCTGAGCTGAGTGACAAAAGAGATGAGTTGAGAGACAGAGAAAGCAAGAGATAAAATGATGGAAAGGGAACGACGAATGAAGGGAACTGAGACTAAATGAAGAGAATTGATAGAAAGAATACACACTTTAGTTGAGTTATATTTTTTGTGATATCATAGCAAAGAGAGAATTACGCGAAAATTGACGGACGGCGTGAACATTGACTGCGTTTCGTGTGAAGCAGCGACAGCTCCACCCAAAGGCCTGTCTGATCGGCCGACCAGAGCCGAGTATGGCTTTTATTGGCTGACACGCGCGAGTGCCACGTCTATGGCTAAGTAATTCCTACGGGTTCTCAAAACTGGTATCAAACTGGCTATGAACTCGCTTATAACGCCAAAGGAGACTCCTCTCACAGTTTTCGTATGACTGTTCACAGTTTCGTACCAAAGATTCGCACGTGAGGTTTGAGCTAATGCCAGAGCTATACCATACTCACTACACCATAGTTCCATAGCCAGAGCAGAGCCATAACCATAACATCCATACCAGAGTGAATGTGAGAGCGACAGAGTTGCCAGAGTTGGCACAGTTCCTACACTGTTCTTCACTACCGCACACTACGGCTCACTCTCGACACTTACCATAGAGTTGGTGTCATATCAGACCCTATAAGTTAGGCGACATCAGGCATGTCATCACTAAATCAATGTAATACTTCTTGTGGCCAAACACTTGTGATGCCGTCGCCTCTACTCTAGCACTTTGCCAGCACTGGTAAAGCATCGCTACTACTCATACTCAACACCTATTGCTCGCCATTATCTTCTAAGAAGTGTTGAACACGACGAGTGACCTCAGTCTGACCCGACTGGACATTAGTGACCACTGGCTTCCGGTACTCAGTGGTGTTGATCCTCCAGAACAGCCGTATCTGGACTTCGAACGAGTGCAGCCGATTGTCAGACTCTTCCAACACTACGAACTCTTGTTTGCTATCATCTCTTCTTTGCTGACTTGACTGCTCGAGGTTTGAAGCCATCGATTGCAGGACAAGTGATAATTAGGTTCACAATAGACCGGTAAGTGATTTGATTAAAGTATAAAACAAACAGATTTGACTCAAATGTCTCAACTGATCAATCATTTAAATTCTAATTTGTGTAGAGTTTTATCGATCAAAGAAGTCGTTTGCAATTAAAACGAGATTCAGAATAATATTGATGCAAATGTTGTCGAAGTGAGTGCTAAAGAACAACGACTCGTCGAGTGGTTTAAGAGTTGAAATCCTTGAGACTCATTGAGACTCAAACCGATTCTGCAATCGTTACGATCGTCGGTGTAATGAAAACCAACCGAATTTTGTTTATCGAGTGAAGCATAGAATCAATGATAGAACTAATGATAGTTTTGTCGCATCAATCATAAGAATCATTACTTCTTTGGCTTTATTTGTCGTAATATTTAAATAATTAAAGACTATTAATAGTATTAATAAAGTCATTAGAATTGATGAGTTTAGTGGTTCAAAGTGTAGTTATCATCCATGAAATTTCGTCTTGATGTAGAGCCCTGGCCAGCACACGAATATAGTGAAATGGCATACCAGCAGCCGTTCCTCTTGAGACCGGCTGACTTCAGCTACAGGTCAGCTCAGCCACAGTCCGCCTATTTGTCAGCTTTGGCTGCATTCGGACCCATGTCTGGCATCTTCGGCAAAATGCCAACACAAGTGCCACCGCCTCTGTCAGCGGGAGGTTCGCCGTTCATTACAGCTGAAGACGTCTTGGCGTCGCACTCACTCGGCGGCCCCGCTGTCAGACCCTTCGAACCTGAAGACGACGGCATTGAAGACGACCCTAAAGTGATTCTCGAATCGAAAGATCTTTGGGAAAAATTTCATGCGTTGGGGACTGAGATGGTTATCACTAAATCTGGACGACGGTATGTCAAACATAACTAAGTCTGTGCTCTGTTGCCTGTATTCCATGTAAATTAAGCATCGGATCGCTATAACACAACTATCAGGTTCACAGACTTGAGACAGATCTGGCGAATGAGGGATAGTAGGGATAGAAAGAAAGTAGAGATTTCACATTGAAGTGACTTAAAGAGGGGGAAAGGATATGAGGATATGAGAAGCGGCTGAGACACACAAATACAGCATTAGGTGACACGAATCGGGCCCCAACACAATTGACCCATTGTTCTGAGTGTCGAGTCTTCACATTAAGCGTTTAAAGTTGGAGACACCGAGAGAGACAGCTTTCATGCAATGAATATCACTGTCTCTCTCTCGGTGTCTCTCTTAGTGTCTCTCACTGTCTCTTACTGTCTGTCGCCCAATACTGTCCCCCATTTGACTTAACCCAATACCACTGACAGACCATAAGGACCATAAGGGACCGGCCTTTCGGTCTTCCTTTACGTTTACCGCAGTTTCGCCTAAATTGTTGGATCGTCTCTCGTCTTGTTTTCAAATCAGATGCGTTCCTCTCATTGAGTGCTTACTAGAAAAGTATTCTTATAAGTAGACCACTCTTAGGATCAGTATTGGCTGTTGGCTATTGAGTTAAGATATGCCTCAATTTAGTCAATACATCGACTGGTAGTGCAGTGCAGACCTTCTCTATTTGTGTTTGCCGTTTGGCTTCTCATTCAAAAGAACACACATTTAAATAGAGACAGCGATGAGATAGTCTGAGCCCTCACTAATAGTGCACTTCTTGTCTATTAAGTAGCGCTTTCTTTAAGCCATACGATCTAAGGGATGGACGGCTGTAGTGACTACAGTGTAGTGCATGAGTGGCACAAAGTGTATAAACAAACTATGAAAGACTGAAGACTATGAGAGACTATGAAAGACCACTTTGATTGAGAAATGTGAGACCAGCTCTTCAGCTCTTAAGTAATCACAATATTTTGGAGATAATGTAACGCATTCGAGGCATTCGTTGCATTCACTCCTTATTCGTCGGTTTGTTCAACAAATCATTTGTTATCGTATATAACAAAGCAATTTGAAGTCACTTTAGAAGTGCTCTTCAATTAAACAGAAAAGTGTTGTCAAAAATAAATATTTATTATTGGCTTCAAATGATTGCACAAAAGTTCAAATATGTGCTGAGCAGTGGTGAAGAGAGAGTCGATCCATAGCCGAGACCATTGCGAGACGAGAGCCGAGACGAGAGCCGAGTGGCGACTCTTAATAGCTGTGGCAATAAATTGGCCATAAATTGAGATCCAAAGCATCGCTGCATCTCATGTCTAATATGTTGCTAATTCGTGCCCAGTGTTGGCCAAATAGGTTCAAAGGCAAACCACACGAGAGTCGAGAGTTGATGCCTCGCACTCATTACTATCTTGATATAACAAACTGGTATTCTATTTAATAAGACATGTTTCTCTAACTATATCTGTCTAATGGTTTGAGAGCTACTGAGATAATGGATAAAACATACACAGATTTATGCGCGTCTAATATGCGAACTAATACCTAGTCTTGTAATAGTTGTGAGACCTGTGAGAGTGGTTAACGATAGCCAGTAATTTTCGATATGATTACTGCCTTAACAAACCTTGAGGTGAATTTCAGGTGA
Source organism: Liebstadia similis (assembly GCA_034689365.1). Taxonomy (NCBI): domain Eukaryota; kingdom Metazoa; phylum Arthropoda; class Arachnida; order Sarcoptiformes; family Liebstadiidae; genus Liebstadia; species Liebstadia similis. The sequence continues at coordinate 14,562 of JAQGAJ010000062.1, read as the reverse complement.
ATTTCTCAAATTACTCATCGCTCAGTCCAATCAATGCCTTTCAATGCCTTTCATTCATCTAATATCTAATGCTTTGCTCTTTTCGTTAAATAATAATAATTTTTAAAATTTATTTTCAAAAATTCAATTCAAATGATGAGAAAATTTATGTTTTGTTTGATAAATAAATTTTCGCCATTAGCTGAGCAAATGATATGGCGATCAATTAAAAGTGGAAGAAATGCTGAGTAGAGGCAGATATGAGGACAGGGAGAAGGATAGTAAGTCTAGTGATGATAGTGAATGGAAATGTGCGGAGGCGTGCATTAATTGAAGCCATTCTTTCGCCTCGTCTTAACTCAAACCACTATTAATAGTGTATTGAATGTCGACCACTATTATTCACTATTATTCAAAACCATTGAGCGCCTGAATTGCTGTCTAACCTCATAGGCAGGGATACGATTCCACGTTTAATGTAATTATAAATCTCGTTTCGAGGATATATCAAATTGAAAATTACGGTTCGGGCCTCAGAGCTATGGTTGGCTTCATTGACTCCGATTGTTTGCACGGCTATCACCGGCGAAACCGCTTTCACTGCTCTTGTCTTATGTTTTATTATTGTTATTTTGAAACTCGATTTGAAAGCAAACTTTTGTCAATAGTTGGCTTCAGTTGATTGTTATCTTCAATTGATGGCCAAACGATGCGTTCACTAATACTCTAATACATTGTGTGTTTATATATATTTTATTCATTCGTCAAAACTAATGATAGCTCGAAATTATTTTTTGTTTGTCACAACTTGTGTTAAAAACCATGCATTCAATGCCTTCAATGCGTTCGTATGTCATACTTGGCTATACTCCCAGTTATGCCTCAATTTGAGTGTTCAGTGTTGGCGATCGAGTGCTGTGCAGTGTTGCCAGTGTTGGCTACCCTGTACTGAGTGTTGGCTACCCTGTGCTGAGCGTCAGTCGCATACTAAATATGTTTAGTACTAAAGATTGCAAAGAATACACACATTTCTCACATAACATATAACCTAATATATCTCTTGAACAAAGCGCAGGCAGTGCTCAGTGCCAGTGCTCTACTAACTCGACTAATGCCTAGCAATTCAACTAATCCTATATCAGACCTATAGTGAGACACTAGTGGTGGTGACGAACACCCGATATATGTAACTATTGACGCACTCTTGGCTACGGGTGACCACTCTTTGTTTTAACAATGGTTACGGTGGGCTCGAAGACCATCATATGATCGAAACGAGATCTATACGAATAGCCAAAGGACTGAGTACTCTGAGTGCCAAACCTATCATTTTTCTCAACCCAGCCTTCAATTTCCTTCACTGAACTGACGAGTTGTGCAAATAGCCTAAAGCACAGGCAGTTAATAGGGATAAGGCTTTGGCACAACTTTAAAATAGACTCATATGAATACGAGAGACAGTTATTGTTTGGATTTACTTCTATTGTCTTTACTGATTGAACGTCACTCCGAAACCAGAATCAGACCCAGACCTCAGACCTTAGGACAGCCTATCAATAGTAGTATTGATAGTGAGACAACTGCACACAATCTAGTAGTACAAGTAGTATTAGTTAGGTTACTCCACACACAAATGCCACCACAATTTGTTGCTAATTCATTCATCTGTTTATGTTTTTATTTATCATATGCTTCACGTCATATATTTCCCACTGTTTGTCAAATGACATAAACATTGGGTTCAATAAAATAAGTCTCGTTTTCAGTCGAATAATTGTCTTCAATTGTATCGACTCTTTTAACACGTTTTACTCGTTATCCAAATGAAAGAAATGCATTGACACTCATCGCACGTGCCTTTCACTGACTGACTCTTATTGCTGTCGAAGTGACAAATAGTTGCAAACGTTTCTTCCCTTTGCCTACAGTTGTGACACTTCGACAATGCATATGATGAGTGAGTGCCGCTCTCTTTGACTCTCTGGCTCTCTCTGTCTCTCCCCTCAGACTGATTGACTCGGTTTCTCACTTGTGTGGAGTGACAATACCTTGTGTATAGTGAATAGCACTGCAAGACATCGCATGTTACCAATGATTACAAGTCGTGGTCATATCCTTATTAGTAAGAATTTAATTCATAAAGTGTGCGAAACACGCAATCAAACCGTCCTATTGTTTACTAATGTGTGTCCCAATAATAAAGGTGTTTGAGTCGAGTAGAGCCGACTCGTAGTATCGAATCGTTTGAGACATTGTCTGCATTTGCATGTCATCCAAACCATTGCGTGATCTGAGGCTCAGACATATCACACACAAACTGACAGACAGTCCTCTCTCGTGAGCCAATACGTGTGGCCATCATTGCCATCCCTATCACTATCCCTTCCATCATCACTACCACCATATCCATGATCAGCGATCAAATGCTCAAATTGTCTCAAATTGAGTTCAAGTGTTTAGAAAGCATAGAATTATTTTTTTCAAGTCGAGAAAGAAAAGTAAAGTTTTTACAAGAGTTGTCAAGAAGTGTGAGACAGACGTTATTACAGTTATTTTTGCGATCAAATCAGTCTATCGTTGACTTTAATGCACTGAAACTGTGGTTTGGATACAATTGAAAGAATTGAGACCTTTTTGGCAATAATAAGGTTTACTTATGCCATCATTATAGGGATGAGCAGATAAACTGACGTCTAATATATGGCTTTTTGCAAAACACTGTAATTTTTGTTTCGAACCTTATTTGATGGCTTAGGCGATGCACAGGCGATACCGGAGCTCAACCGATGCTCAACCGATGCACTCGCGATGCCATCAGAAGAGTGATCGAAGCCAAGGCCACTCTAATCGGGGCTAACTTACAATTTTGTGTCCCATCCCGTCAATTGGCAAAAAAATGCTTTTAATTTTTTACATAACATGTCTTTTCATGCGATTTGCATTGCATTACGTATATTGTGATTGTGTCGAGCATTAGACACAGAGGGCTAGAGAGGGACAGAGGGATCACAACCGGACCAATGGTCTGATAAATAATATAACAGTGATTTGGCATCACTTTAGTGGGGTCTCAATGACAGTCAAGTCGAGCATAGAATCAGTTCTAATTGATCCAAATGTTTGATCTAAATATGTTTGATATGTTTGCACTTTAGCCCATGTCCTCGTTAGTCCACTTTAATCCTGTACTACTATGTCGACTGACAAGAAGGTAAAGTTCATTAATACTTGGATATAATTGGCAACAATCATGTGAATTATAAATTGTAGAGTACGTGTGGGCCACTCCTCTCTAGTTTAAAGCTATGGGCACTGAATGGAGATTATTCTCAGCTAATTATAGCAGAATCGAGTGAAACGAGAGATTCGTTTAAAGTTGTTGTGTTTCCCATAGAATTCCAAACGCTTTTTAGCCATAATAAGTGTCTAAAAGTATGTTTAGTTGCCTTTGAGAGCCTTCTCTGCCCTTAGGGTGTGTTTACTTTAGTAGATGTCGTCTGACGTAATGGCGATGACGTGTTGTAATGAATCACTGAAGACAAACAATATTTTAATCATTTTCTCAATAATATACAAAAGAATGTTAATTGTAGTCCACATCAGATACCATGAGATACACAAATATTTCACTATTCGTGAGCACATATTCACATCCCTCCCGACCCCACACACAGACTCACTCTGGGCTTTGAGTGACTCGAGTGAGCGCTCACTCCCAGATCGAGTCCCAAGTGATGATGTTTTCTTGGATAGGAGGCTGTGCTGAGACTGAGCTGAGCCAAGACTGAGCCAAGAGCTAACCTAAGTGTAGGTATTGCCCCGAGCCAAGCATAAACTGATCGGTTGCACGGCTAAAGGTGTGCACTTCACATATTATTAAGGGCTCAATTACTGGGGCACTGCACAGGCGATGCACAGGCGATGCACAGGCAGAGCACAGGCAGAGCACAAATTCACTCATTTAGCCATTCGATGATTGTTAGCCAACATGCGATGCACTGGCACTGACTTTGGCATTGCTCTGGCACTCCATGCAGGCGATGACTGCTATGCCATTCACAAAAAAGAAGAAGAATTGCTATAATAGTAGAGCTGAGGCATGAACTGAGTGGTGATCATGATTGTGGTGTTCTGGTGCTGGGCTATGAAAAATAGTTTAGTAATAGTGGAGTAATATATAACAGGCCTGGAATGCGTGCCTTCGATGAATGGTGTGCTGAGAGCACAGGCAGACAGAGGCAGAGCACAGGCAAAACACAATTGACGGCTCGACGACCGCATCCCTCCGAAGCATCTCTTGTATGCATACAAATAAGATGGCATCCAATTAGAGTCTATACTTCCGCCAAACTATGTCATGAATTCGGTTATGACATCAGACATCAGTCCTGGCATTGTGTCAGTGTCTGCATGATGTCGATTAATGACCTCTGACAGGGAACAGATAAGGACGGCCACCACTGGCAACGGCACACAACGGCACACAACATATCAAATCAATATTTAAGGCAACAATACCTAACCAGCAGTCGAGGCCGACTCGGGGGCGAAATGACTGCTGATCTCTAGCCCTTTGTTATAGTAATACATAAATGAAAGCCTATTTGTCTGTAACTCTCGATTCAATGGTATGTCGATTGATGTCGTCTATGAGACTATGAGAGTATTATTTAGCACATCTATGAGGAATCGGGAATTAGTGCGGGTATTAGGCCGGCGGCCAACTGGTGGCTGAACCTAACGCAACCGAATTTGCAAACGAATTATTTGTCTCTGTTTGAGTTGGGAATGAAAGGAAATGCGTGTCGTCATATCGTCATAACGTCATGCACTGCACATTCACGGACAGACCATTATTTTCACTGAAGGTATATCTTTGTCTCAGCGCACACATCGTTACTCTACTATAGATTCTTCTCAATCAGTACATCCGATCTCTTAGAGGACCGCATAAGTAGTATATAGTGAGCACTTGCGAGAGATCGCTGACTAAAGCACTCCTTTTATCAAACTTACGATTTGGCTGAGAGTTTGAGTTTGTCTGAGTCTAGAGAAAAGTGATTAGGACTGGAAGTGGAGGACTGGTAGAGGACTAGAGGAGGACTACAGAGTTGTCGAGAGAACCAGTGATACCATTGAATGTCAGACAATGCTATGATATGTCTAATACAATGTGATTCTTGCTCTGCCATTGACTGCCTGTGCGCTGCATCTGCCAGAGGTTTAACGACTTGTGCTGATGATAATATTAGTGGGATGTAAGCCATAGTCAAGTGCTTTGGGCCTTCCTATGCCTTCCTCTCTCATTGTCCTAACGTCACGTCTCGGGGAGGAAATTAGTTTTAGTGATGGCATATCTGTTATAAACTACTTTCAAAAGAAATACATAACAAGAAAATAACATAAAAAAGTTGGTTTCGATTGTGCATGGCTTGCATGGCCTGTGCTATGCCTGTGCTATGGCTATGCCTATCCTCTGTCTGTGCAGCTCTGGCTAATTACAGTTGCAGGTGTATCAAAGTGTATGAAACCAAGTTTGGCACTTACTTAATGACACTTACTCTGTGAAAAAGGTCTTTCATTTATTGCTTCACTCCAAAGATCAGATAAAAAGTGTCATCAAACTCATGCAAGCGATGCAGAGCTGTGCCAAAGCTATGTCAGACTTGTAGACCTGTGCAGAGCTGTGTCGCTATAACTGACAGAATCGCAGAAACGCTCAAATTTTGCCACTTTTACGACTTCTCCCCTCGAGTCAAGTCTGAGCCCGTGTTCGAGCCATCAGTATTAGCGTTATTATTATTATTGTTATTACGAACCATACTTTTAGACATATCGCACACAACAGAACAGATCAGAACAGAAGAGAACATCTATTCAACTATATATGCATTAGTGAATGATTTGTGTGTCGACTCCATTCAATTGCATCTCATTTGGCGAATACCTGTTTGGCTGAGCTTAAGCTCATTCACTCCCAAGTATTTGATATGCATTAGACATAGAGTTGGGTGTAGTGGACAATATTTATATATCATTATCATTATTATCGTTATTGAATTACATGTTAATGCTGTGCACCACTTCTCTGTCTCTGATGGCAGTGCATATCGAGTGAGCACATCCAACAGAGCTAACAGAGCCAGTGAGCCCGGCATCCAATCATTAAATATGTATAAATACGAATAGGAAAAGTCAAATGCAAAGCCATATTCGTTCATACACTTCATTAACTTGCAATAAGTGCACAATTGCTGTACAATGTGTTCCATCGAAACGCATATGTTTCTTATGGCACACACATTACTAACATTACTCTTCCCAAAGCAATTCAATATCATATCATATATATATGGAATGGTATGCTATGCTATGCTATGTTATGTGCACTTAATTCGCACCGACCCAACTCAGGGATGTCCAGGGGATGCGCTAATACAATACAATTGACAGTTTATCTAATCCAGAGCTCAACTAATTTTTCAGACCCTCTTTCGTGTTTCCTAACACATGATTGGGAGCATTCGGATGACACCAAAGCGTGCGTTTGTCTGTTGTGATGAGTTTGGAACAGACCAGTGAACTTTGGCATCGCTAAGATGTGTTCATACATACAAACATAATGCCTGTCCCTCTCCTACTTTGTTCTATTCGTTTCATTTTTCATTTCGACAATTTTTGTTTCCCTCATTCAGCCCCCTATAGAGAGAGTGTCTCTCTAACTGTCGTATTGTCGCACAACTACTTCTATGGTTGTATTGCCTTTAGGCTCAATCAAATCAGTCCTATATATAAAAGATACTTTGGGGAGAGAGCTGTGAGAGAGGGGTCGAGAGAGACTGTGAGAGTGCGAGAGAGACATGGTGGCACGGATGGCATGGTGATGCGCGGATGCAATTACTGCGGCTTGTTTCAAAATGTTCAGTTTCACGTCGAGCGCAAAATCAGTCAGCCATGCATGCAATGGAAAGCCTGGAGGACTGGCATCACTGTTTGAACTGTGAGCTATGCCAGTCTTTGCCAGTCTTTGCCAGTCTATGCTATACTATTTGAGTCGAGAGCTGAGTCCTGAGTCCGATGAGGACGCGTCACATCAGTCGCTCTTTGACTGACTGTCGCGTTTACTTTAAGGTTTTTCTGGTAATATCGAGATCACACAAAAGCCGCCGCTCGGGCGCCGTTCAGACGCAATGATAATGATTTAGCACAAACTGCAAACAAGCACTACATCAGAATGTCATGTATTAAAACATATTAGTTGTCTTAAGTCTGATCCAGGAATCAGAGCCAACGAATCTTATTATGTATATTCATATGTAGTCACATATATTCTATGCTTATATGGATTATAACAAAAAAGATAAATCGATTCTTTAGTTGCAAACATTGCAAACATTAAACATTCACCGATTCTCTGGTCTTTCGACTCATTAGATACGATCTCATTCTCATCTCTCATCTGATTCTCTGTTCAGTGTTATTGTGTTGGCTCTCCATTGAGGCATATATTACAAGAGTGGGGTCGGCAGAGGTCTGGATGTCATTTGAGGGCATATATCACTTCAGTTATCGCAATCACTTTAGAGATGCTATTCTCTAACCGATAGACACTTTCATGGCTTTAGTACAATACCAGTGAAACGGCCACAAAGTGTATGCAATTTATGAGAAGTGATCCCAATCTGAAGCCCTCTCTCAACCTTTCATTTTTCGTTTCACCATTTTCTCCACTTTTATAACATTTGCCAAACAATGAAGGCTTTATTTGACTCCGATTATTCATGTCTGGTCACTATCTGATGGTAAACATCGACAACACATCCAGTGATCCATTGGTGAACACAAACCAAACAATAGCCAAATGTCTGAGTCCACCAAACTATCCATTCGTTTGGCCAATCTTTACAATCACTTAAAACATTAATTAGTCTATCAAATTAACAAATCTCTAAATGTCTAAGCGCTTAGTTTCTGCATCACAACAATTCCATCGTTTATCATCTTATACTTGATTATAATTAATATTAACTTTACTTAATACCAAAATAGTAACCACTCGTCCAAATCAAGTCCATTGTTTCAATTAAATCGATAATTAATGTTTTAGAAGAGAGTAAAATCTCAAATGGATAAGGATTACAAAAGGGAGAGAGAGAGAGAGAGGGAGAGAGAGAGAGAGAGAGATCGGACGATCGTTTCTCAAGTGTTTTATGAGATGTAAATATTTTAATGTCTGTTTCGAAGATCACTTGGAAGTGATTCAAAGCTGGTATTTATTGTCCGTCGATATTGTTTAGCGATTGTTCACAATTTTAGTACCGATTGTTTTCAACAAATAACTGGTTTAGTTATTATTAGTTTAGTTGAGTTTCACTCACATTATTGCAGTTATTGTTCGCCAAAAGGGTTCTCTAAACTCAATGATTGATTGTTTCGTCAGTCAATAATCAATTTTCGGTCTAATCCTCACTTAAATATCGAAACATAGGAGAAATCAGTGAACGTATAGCTCATCAATAGTTTGTTTGTTTAGTGAAAGTAAAACAAATGGATCTAAACATTAAATTTTAAAGTCAAGAGAAAAGCAGTAAAACGTTGAGTGATTCTCAATTGTGCCCAACAGTGAAGTCTGATCATCAATGATGGGCAAACTTATCATCCCTTCCATTGACAGAACTGGTCGATCGACAATTGGATCTAATCGATGAAACAATTGCCAGTTTGTCGATGTTAGACATTGTCAGTATCTGTCAGACACTGTTCGCATACCTTATTCAATATTCATGGCTTAAATTGTTTTTATTTCGTGAAACTTGTTATCACTTTATAATGCCTTTAAGGCATATGTTATTTAAGTTATGTTTTTCTCTAATACTAATCAGAATTATAATTTATATGTGAGGGATGGCCAGGGATGGTGAGGGATGGTCTGCCTCGTCAACCACATCATGTGCGCACTACCTAAACATCATTTTTAACATGTTTAACAGTTTATTTTCAATATTCAGTCAAATAATTACGGAATTTGTGATTACTATAACAATATTTGATTCTATCACGAATCAAAATGGAATATCATATGAGCTAAGACTAGCTAAGGCTTATCTAATGGACGACTACACTCATTCTTACATAATCTCATCTCGAGATCATATCTTATATCAATCACTAATATCGTTATTGTTTTGCGAACCTAACAATTAATATCCCATTTACTCCTCGTCTAAGTTCTAAACAAATATTGATTTTACTTTTTCATCCAAAAACTCTTTTCGTATCTAATGTTGTCATCAAATTACCAGTTCTTCCATATGATTATTCATATGAGGGTCCATTTGAAAGTTGTGTGATAGACCCCCCTGAAGGCCGAATACATTTGAGACATGACCATGTTGGTGATGTTGATGATGATGGTGATGATAATATATTATCGTTTTTCGCAGAACTGGTATCGCTTCAAATAATTAAGAGAAATATCTATTAATTACTGACAAAAATATTTGTCTCTAATGTTAGTTCGCTTAACATGTTTTAAGCTTTAAGCTTGATACATTTAGCATCACTAACATAGCGAACAAGGTGAATTGACCAATTTAGAGTAATAATTCGCTATTAACGCTTTAAATCTTTAGATCTCGTTTTAACTTGAAATTAAAAGTAAGCTTTAAAAACATTGTAAAACACTGAAGTCGTTTACGATAAGTCAGATCTCACAGAATTTAATGAGAGCTGAGAACTGAGAACTCGGAGAGAATGTGAACCACAGTTTGTGAATCGTGTTTATCATCAAAACTAATCATTAGATGAGAGAAAAATTTAAACTTTCAAATTGATTTCAAATCATTTGCTTTGCTATTAAATTAATTTATGAGAATAAGTTTGAATTTGACGATCATTTGGTCGATATTTGTTTGTTTTGGTCGCCACAGAGCAGAGTCGGTGCGCTCTGGCCTTCCATTGGAGGCATTCTTTAAATAAAAATTACTTTTCTTTCAATTGAAGAAATAATTCAATTGTGTATATGTTTTGAGCCAAATGTTAATAATAAGAGATAATTGTTGTGAAGAACTTAAAGTCCGGGAAATTGTGTTCTCAAAAGCAAATTATTATTAGTCGGGAATGAAATGTGCGTTCAATTGGCTGTTATTACGGGAAGGCATACAATGAGACACAAAAAAGCAATATATTGAATATGATATGAGTCCTCAACTATATTAATAAATTCGTTGCATAGCATGGGTTCAGCCCTTGTCTACCATTGAAATTAGTTAGACTTTCGCATCATTTGCTTTGAGAAGAGAAGAGCCAAAACAAATGCGAGCTCAGGACCAGAGACAGTGCCATAGAGTGGACACATGCATGAGTGCATTGACAAAGGAGACGGAATCCATCCCTCAGACAATGGAAGGGGAGAGCAGTGATCAGACATGGCTTCACATGAAATATGAATTGATAAGTCTTTGCCAATTGATAGTGAACTGGTCCTACTTATGGTCCTACTTATGCTCAATACTTGTCCTACTATTCGGTACCTCTGGTTATGGTTATGGTATTACTATCGATGTAAGTCTGTGTATATATTTGAACAAAAGATGACAAATCAAATGACAGGGCTTTCTATGGGATTGTGTGCACAACCTATCATTATATTCGCTTCGATCCATTATGACTGCAGTCTATCCATAAGTCTGTACTCACTTATTCCCAGTCTCTGTCCAACTATGGGTAATATATTTATGAATATATGTCTGAATTGAAAGAATAGCATAAATTAAGGTGAAGTACAACTGAGTGAACAGATCGGAGGCACACATTGTGCAGACACAAGTAGTGCCACAAAGACTACGAACACTGCAATGTGTGTGCAATGACTGCCAGCCCTAACGCATTGACAGCCAATTGAAAGAATCTTTATTATATGTCAGAATTATTATTCACAACCAGATTAAGCCTAATCGGGTGGTACGGATGCTTATTAACAAACAAGAGGCGGCCCACCTATTCTAATATGACGCAGGTTTGGCCCACAGTTGGCCCAAAGGCATAACTAAATTAACTCCGAGGCCAACATATATAGAGCCAAATACTGGACCTGAGACCAGACCTCCGCAGACCTCCACCTCGTCATCGGCTCCTATATTATTATCAAATAATAATGAGAACATTTGACTTATCACTAATTATTACTTTTTCTTACAAATCTTTCTCTCCCTCTCTCGTTCTCTCTCTCCCCCTCTCTCCACATCTCTCAATAATAAAATTGATCAATTATTATTATTATTTATGACCGGGGGCAACCTTAATTTCATATAATGTTTATTCGAAGACCACCTATTAGATTAGATTTTCATCTTCATCTTTCATTTTAGAATCATATAAAACATTTTCAGTAATTTTTATATACTATTATAACTATTATAATGAAATTACAGAGGAATTAAACAATAAATTTTTTTATTCCTCAATAATCAAGGAGTTTCTCCTAAATAACTAGAATTCCTCGCATTCATTGAGGGAAAATCATTGCATTTCCCTTATTGATAGTTCCTATTGATGACAATTTTAAAAATCTGATCGGAGTAATCGAAGTAATTACTACTTCTTCGCCAAAATATAATTTAAATATCATTTTGTTTTTTGCATTTCTTTTAATGTAAAAAATGTATAAAACTTATTGAATATTTAGATTGTGTTTTGTTGAGCCCTAACAATGTTCTGTATCATTGGTACCCCTGATCTGTGCGACCGGTGTTTTCACCGATCCTGTAGTCAAGATTTATAAGTTTCCGACAGAAACACCGGGCGATCATCGCATCCGACGCTTTGGATCGATTGAATGTTGACCTTAACTTAATTTACATGATTCTGACAGTTATGACAGCTTTGACTTTCAATCAATACATTACTTAAACTGAACTATCATTTCGAAACTTTAATGCTAATGAAAAGTTGAGATATGAGCCAATTAAGGAACAGATGCGGCGCTCAGACCCGAAATGGTGTAGATTTGTAGACCAGAAGAGTCTTAGTGAGGGTTTGAAACTTGAGATTTGCATCTCTGAGTAATTTAAAATAAATTATTCAAACGATTCGTTGTGTGTTTGCAGACATTTAATTACATTAAGTGAGAAAAGGGTTAAACAGGAGTGACATTAGAGTTAGTTCATTATGTAAAACACGTTTGTCTTGTAATGGGATTATTAAACACTGAAATGACTGAAATCTGTGTTCATTTCCGACAGAATGTTCCCCTCGTTTCGCATACGTGTCTCGGGTTTGGACAAAAAGGCCAAATACATAATGTTGATGGACATCGTGGCCGCCGATGACTGCAGATATAAGTTCCATAACTCCCGATGGGTTATGGCCGGTAAGGCCGACCCAGAGATGCCAAAGCGAATGTATATCCATCCCGACTCTCCGAGCACTGGCGAACAGTGGATGCAAAAAGTTGTATCCTTTCATAAACTCAAACTAACTAACAATATCGCAGACAAACACGGATTTGTAAGTATTTGACAAATTGAGAACTAAGTTAAGGTCCGACTGACAATAGACCACTTCCCAGACAATCCTCAACTCGATGCACAAGTATCAACCTCGGTTCCATCTAGTCAGAGCCAATGACCTCTTGAAACTGCCATACAGTACTTTCAGGACATATGTCTTCAAAGAGACCGAATTCATTGCAGTTACTGCATATCAAAACGAAAAGGTGACTAATTTCAACCAATTTCATCCAATTTAGACTAATTTCTATTATTTTTATCTTAATTTCAAACTAATTGCTCTATTTTTTACCAAAAGATAACGCGATTAAAAATAGATAACAATCCGTTTGCTAAAGGCTTTCGGGAAACTGGAGCGGGAAAGAGGGAAAAGAAGTAAGTCTCGGCCGGAATGTGAATCTCTGGTCAGTTTTTAATGACATGATACTAATTGATGTTCTGTCAGGCAAATTGTGATCGGGATCAACAATACTCGGTCCATGACTTATGAGAGTGATAATGACGTAAAGAACATGACGTCCGGACTCTTAGATAAACTGAAAGACAATGAAAAGTCGTCGGCCATTGACTACTCCGATGACGACGAAGAACGGGTCGATATCGATGACGAGTCGCCGGTTCTCCGCAAAACACCGGACAGAACAACATCTGCAGACAAAAGTGAAGGTAAAGCCATTACTACTGAATCAACTCTATGTGAACCCAGAGATAATCAAATTAAGAGAGCAATTAAGCAAATGTAGAGCTGATGACCAGTGATGTGCTCTTCGGTCGGCACTCGGTTTACATTGTCTGCTGTGAGGCCCGCAATCAGTAATTGTATTCAAACAAAGCTTAGCTCCTCTTCTCTGCATCATTGCATAAACTGCATGCGAGTCCTTGTTCTCTATCTGTGCTCCAATCCATCCCTCACATGGGCTCAGGATTGAGACCCGTTGTCTGTTATGGTTGTGCTAATGCCTACCGCACTCTCAACGCAAATATTTTTCAGTTTGTCCTCTTTTAAAGCCAAAGTTTGTTCGCATCGCTCGCATCGATGCAAATGTTCACGCTTTCGGTGGTCTCACTCTTGTATGGGATGAGCATTGGATTGGATTGGATTGGATAGAAGGGAACATAGAATGTGAGCATAGAATGCAAACATAGAATGGGAACACAGAATATCAACATTTGAGACCACTTCACAGCATTGCATAGCATTTGAGACCGTTTTGTGGCGTTTATGCAATCAAAGCAAGTATTGCTTTCGAAGTATAGCTCAATGTATAACTCAATGTATGTATGCTTTACACCGATTCTGGTGTATAATTAGTGTCCGTGACGTACGACAGAGACTAACGTTTTTCATATATAATTTATGGCATTCATCGTTCATTATATGGGCGCGGATTGACAACATTCACATGTCGTGGATGTCTGTCGATCTCTGCCGACTTGATTAGGCGGCACAGGACAGGACAGGACAGGATAGGAAAGCACATCATAGCATAGAACATCATTGCATAGCCATAGCACACACTGCACACCACATCCAAACTTCATCCTCACTACTATATCCAAGACATGGATTCAATGATTTGATGTGTTATCCAATTCTATATTAATAGAATGTCTGTTTTGCAAAACTTTACATCTTTTACATACATTACTATTTATATAATCCAAATATCGGTCTCTGACTGCTATGTGTATGGTGTGTTCAGAGCACTGCCACTATGCATATTAATTGAGTCGTGAGTTGTTATATGGCGCCAAACCTCCGTTTAAGACCTGCCTCACAAAATTAATTGTTTGCCCGCTCTGGACATTGAGGCTATACATAGGCTATACATAGACATGAGTAGTAAACACATGAGAAGTGAACGCACACATAGTTTAATAGAGTTCTCCAATCTATTATCGATTCCTATCCTTCTCTCAAACGCTTAATATTATAGTTATAATGCAGTCCTAATGTAAAATAGGTAGGAATCGAGTCATTCATTAGCCATACTTACTATTTCTATCATTTTTCCAGCACTGACTCCAAATCGTGGACCGGAGGCCAAAACAGGGCTTTTTAAAAATTAAAATA
>JAQGAJ010000061.1:0-24870 GCA_034689365.1 Liebstadia similis | reverse complement strand
CCGATCTTACAGTTTTTTCCTTTACTTACCCACTTTTATCCTTTAAATTTATCCTCAAACACAATCAAGCATAAAATAGCTATCGTTGCGAACATTAAATGTTTTTTAAAAATAGCCCTGGACATTACAGGAGTTATTTTAATTGAAGGCTTCAGACAGTTGATATTCAATAGTATATTCGAGTTGTAATAAAAAATAAATTGATGCTTTCATTTAACATTTTTCAAAATTCCTTAATGGAAAGATACCAGAAGAGAAAAACAAATTTTTATTGCTAAAATTTCCACTTTTATGAAAATTGGCGAAAATGACATCTTTTCTGGGATCAACCATACTTTTACCTTTCACTTCTTAGTAATTTTCACATCAAATTCCTACAGATAAAGGATGGTTCTTTGTTTGTACAAAACACCTTTTTAATCTCTCAAGGGATTGCTTAATAATCGATAGTTGAAAATGCACTTTTAAGCCAAAATTTGAAGGTAACTTTACAGAATATTTTTCAATATTATAATGCTAGTTGAAATTTTATTTTTATATTAATAATAAATGACCACTATCCCTTCATCAAATACAATTTAAAAAATATAATTTACTTCATTAATTAAAGGGGGGGTTTAAGGTCAAAAATAGCTAGTAAAGCAGCGAACACCCTGTATAACTTGCTATTCACCAGTTAGAGAGGGTTTAAGGAATAAAATTTTGAGCAAAACGGGCAAAAGTTTTACTTTCAAACATTTGGTCGGTTACGAGGGATAAGGGGTTATTGAACCAGTGGTAGAGCTAGTGATAGCAATAGTCCAGAATTTATATTCTTTCCTTTCATTGACCCGAACCGCCTGACCATCGAAGATATGAAGATATAGTGTTCACATCTTATTTAAGATCCTCTAGAAGTCAAAGAAAGACCTGCGAAGGAAAGTAGAGAATAGAAGAGGAATGTCTCAAATGATAGCAACAACACTAACACTACCAATGAATGGATGCCTATTATTCTTCGTAATTCTCGTTACTCCACAAAGAATGGTCTCTCTCTCTCCCTCGCCTTCAAAGCCTGACTGTCAGAGTAGAAGCCATTCGTTGTCTTCTTTTTCATCTATTGTTATATTGTGGACAAAGAATAAGACGCGGAGTAAGATATCTCGGTTGAGAGTGTTTCGGAGCAAATGCTGTCCATTCACAGAGCGATAGGACAGGTAATAATCACCAGTAGAGCATCGGCAACATTAAACTGTCACAGAAGGAGAACTATCTAATGGTTGCAGTTATTGATGACTCAATCCAAGATCATATGTACTCCGAGGGGTCTCAATGAAGGGCCGACTCTTTCCAATAGAACCTATCCTTTCAACTATCCTTTGCTCTCAATTACCATAACAATTATGTTTTAATCATTTATCACAAGACATTCCGTTCGTTGAAAACCAGTCCATATCCATGACAGCGATCATAGTCTATGACCAATATCTAAGAATCAAATTAAAACATATGTCAATTGAGATGTTTGAGAGCCATCCCATACCCTCTCCGACAGCCGCCAATTCAAACACATGTGCTTATTGTCATAAACCAAGATTACAGTCAATCTCGGGATCCACCGAAACCGTCCATAAATCAAAGCATTTTATTCTTTAAGCACCAGAAAAATAGGTTCGACTGTAGGTCAGAGTCGCAAAAAATATATCATAAGAGAGAATATGGAATACATTGAATGGTATGACAGGCAGAGGTAATTGGAGCTGATGGTAGTGGTCGTGCCTTATAAGCACAACTACACACAAGCGGTCCAATGGAGGACTGAGAAGGTAATTAATCATAAGGAATTAACCGCGTCTACCCGTGTCTACCGGTCCGTCTCTTTTCGGGCAATAGTTCTGGACATACATAACAATGAGGAGCGCAGTGTCGCTGATACTAATGGATCGATTGATGTCAAACTCGGCTCTTATTATGGCTTTTCTGGTGTCGGAGAGGAACCTATCAGTGGTCTGAGTGTTGGCTCTGAGAGCAGATCCCGAATCTGTCTCATTGTTGTTATATCGCGCCCTCAATGCCCTCATCCCTGAGCTTCGCGGCTGTCATCTTAACTCATTTACAATGAACAACTTGGCCCTAAACTTCGATTACCATCCCTATTGATCACATTTTTGCCGCAATCTTTCCATTCATGAAATGTCTCTTCCCCTCAGACCAAGACCTAAGAGACATATATTGAATAATATGGGAAGAGATCTAATGATATTTCATAGGAAAGTCTGTTTTCATTCAATGTCTGTCTGTATTATTAACCATATCTGATGCATGAGTAGAGAGGGGTCTAAAAGTGCACCGAAAGGGCGCCTCCGATGGCAGCAAACAATTAGTCACTGTTTTCCGTATGCGTTATGTCTTTCTTTCACAACAAGTGATGTAATATAATGTATATATATTTTTATTGAAAATTCTTGCAAAAAATCTGTTGCCGTTCGTCGACCTCTAAAGCCATTAATAACCAAATCTCATGCCTTTGGATCAAAATATAATTGCATTCAATAGTGGGATATATTGGAGGCAATAGTGGTTCAAATAGTGGTTCACCGCTAGTGATCACTCCCGTCGCGTCTGTTTGCGGGAAATCAAAACTATTTCACTGATAAAACAATTCGGACTCAAGTCTTATGTTTTGATAATAAATCAGAATTTTTTCGTTTCGCGAATTTAATTCTAATCTTGTCTTCAGATATAATTAATTCGTATTTGGATTGTGAGAGACATCAACAAAAATAGTTGCGAATGAAGTCTCACTCCAAACGAGTTTGTGATTTATAGTTCAGTAAAACTCTTTGAGAATAACGATAACCAAGAAATCACTTCCACTAAAAATATTTGAATTGCAAAACAATTTAATAATAAAAAACAATAACTTTTATCAAATTAATAGTAACTGAATTGCGAACAACTATACGATGAAAGCGGATTAGAAATATGACCACAACTCGATCTCTTCCATCATCACCACTATCTTCATCTCTAGCTCTCAATAAGATGTTAATAAAGATAACTTCATTGATATTCCAGTCTTTCTTCAGAGCAATGATAAGCATATCCTAGAAATGAAACGCAGAATAAAACAAAAACTGATAAAAGAACAAAAGGGAGACAATAATTGATCATGATCATGTTGGCATCACATTGAGCTCGTTTCACATCCAACTCATTCATCTCATTAAATATTTATAAGCAAATAAAGTATTTCTTCGTTGAACCCAATATCGAATTATCTGTCGGGTAATTGATTGCAAACTCTGTTCACACATAAAGTGTTTTTCTGAGTTCAAGAGTTCCCAAAGCAGTGGAGACTCTCATCGAATCCAATTCAATATTGAATGTCATTATTATCAGTCTTTTCATTATTTGGTCCGAAAATTGAAAAATTGTCAGCAATAGAGGCATACATTGAAAGTGAGAGAACAGGCCATTCGAGCCCTATTGTCATCTATGTATAGCCCTTTCCGTTTCCTCGTCAATAGAGATGTCATATTAATGGTCAGTCTGTGCTCACTCTTATGTCCCACTACTCGAGTATATATCGGAGCGAAATGCCTGAGCCGTAGCAGAGATAGACTCCCGCTGTGAGCTCAGGGCAGCCAAAACACAATGCAAAGGAAGAGAGAGACGAATAGCTTGAGAGGCTTAGAGCTATGTAAGCGCAGGTATGCCTATGTGTAGGACTGCATGACTAGGTATGCCTTTCTCTGGTCTCTCTCTCATAGGATACTCGTCACTAACAACCCAAAAGACTACGGACTGACTATTCCTCGATTCTCCCTCTGCTCTACACAAGGGTTTCATAGAAAGATAACTCAGTCTTTTGTTCCCGACATTTGTTGTGAAGACGTTTGTTATGAATTTCTTCGGCTCAACCATAGAGTCGAAGATGTATTGCAACACACATTCAATTGGTATTATACCATCGGTTTCCTCTCCCTCGCCATCTCTCTCGACAACTCTCTCCCCGACCTTAAACTTGCTTATTATGTATGCATTCACTGGACATTGATGTCGACCGGACTCAGAGATTTCACTTTCCAGTCATTTGTCGTCCGTCCGTTTCTTGTGGTCCACCTGTCAGTCAGTCCGTCCACTCCTTCCGTCCACTCCTTATCAGACATTGATTGCAAAATATTCTCATAATTCCGATCAATAAATAAATTCATTCATAACTAAAATATCAAAACAATTTGCATTCAAGGCATTCAACAAATGTTTGCCAAAAGAGACCGAATATATAATAGTTTTGTCAATTTGTTTGAATCAAAATTGAACTCATCTGTGAAAACAGCACTCAATGGGAACTCAATAGGAATTCACATAAGAATATGTTTTTTATGCCACAAGAAAACAGGGAATCAGTGAAAGGGTTAGCCATAACTTCAATCGACTTTATATTCTCACAAAGAGTTAATCCAAAAAAGTTCTTCTCTATTGAGATATCAACCGAAAGTGCCGTTTGTGTGACACAAGACGTGTGAATCAATGGGACTAATGAGAGGGAAGAGCTTTCCTTTCACGGCATCTCAACTGATCTGTACTTTAATCCCGAATTATTGTCTGTTTTTGTACTAATGTTTAGCCAAAGCAATGAGTAATAAAAGGCAAACATTTATTGCGAGCAAACATACGATCGAAGCAAATATTGAATGAATGAGATATTCCATCGTTAGTATCGCCGACAGAGAGAGGGCTATAATACTTGACAATCGTATTGTGTTTAGACTTTTAAATGACAAAAATCATGTGAAATATGTGCCGAAAATTTATTTAAATCTGGTTATTGTCCGCTTCCATATCAACGGTTCCGCCGACGAACCCAACCCGAAGACGACTCAACTCTCGCTCACACAACAGTTGGATAAATATGGTCTGAGTGCACAGGTCTGAGTGCGGGGACACTGAAACTGGATTAGACTCACATCTCTTTATCATTAGACAGTATGAGATGTTTGAGCGATAGTAAGCAATAGTTAGATATCAGATGTAATCCTGACTCTCATATCATTGTTTGACCGATAATTAAAAATATGTAAAATATTATCAATAGTTTAGTTGATTGTCGAGTATGTTATGCAATGTTTTCAATATCAAAAGTATAATTGAAGTCAGTTTTATTTCAGTATTCAATCGTGTTTTAGATGTATTGAGTCATTACTTTATATATTTTATTAAAGATTTATTTTAATCCAAACCTGAGGACGAGTGGTTGAGGTCTGGCATCTGATGATAGCAAATGTGAGCCCAGAGATGCTCAGAGAAGATCTGATGCCTCGCAGTGAAGCACCGGAGCTCTCAATTAACACTACTACCAGTGCTTGTGATCGCCAGTTGTGAGCACTGGTGAGGACCAGTGTTTGGTATCTCATATCGAGAACACGGGATCTTTTAATACACTAATAAAGGTAATGCACGGGAAAAGCATTCAATTGGAGAGATATCAGTGCAGAGAAGCACAACTGGAAGTATAAGTAAGACATATTCGTAGGATTGACAAGAACTGCACCTTTTTTGCCATTGCTTTAGAGGACAATCAGATGATATCAAAGAGGAAAGAGAGGAGAGAAAGAAGATATACATTCTTTTGTGAGGGACTTATGTATCGGTTGTCACAATGCGAGCGGCGCTGCCTTTTCTCTGTATTCTCTCATGTCATTGATAGCAAGGTAATCGTCATGATCAAGGTCTTCGGGTCTGGTCTGGGATTCGAATCTCATACCCATAGCTATCTCAATAATAATTTAATCAATTTTTCAATTTAAAATAATTAATGGTTAACCCATTGAGAACATAGCCAATAGTGACCACGATTTCAAAGTGTCATATCGTGGTGATCATGGCTTATAAGGTCATAGGGAGGACACAAACCTATTTGAAGCTCACAAACAGACTGACAATGCGAACGAGAGGTGCGTTAATGGTATTTTTGGCTGAGCTCAGGCACAACTCAGAGCTACTGATTTCTTGATGGCTTACTTAAGCATTACAGACACTAAGTCCAGGTCTGAGGCCATCGCCTGTGTTGTGGAACACCAGAAGAAACGACACAATTGTATGGAATATAGTATTTCATTCGTTTCAGTCCTTTCTCTTTACTGTCAGACCAGAAGAATATCTTTCTTTTTGTGAGTCAAACCCCAAAAAGAATATCAATTTTTGCCAATATTTCACTATTCGTTACAATATTTTCTTCTAAACCATTGATAAACCGAACGAATAGTAGTAATAATAAAAAATAACTCTCAGTATTGGCTTTACATTCAATAATCTTATTATTCATTTCAAACACAGAATTCTTTGCGTATTTATAAATATGTAAAAACAGACCCAAACTGTGACTAACAATCTTCGGACCCGAATGTGAAAAATTATTGTCCGATCCCTCGGTTCACCTGAATTATTGGCTAATTTTGGTTTTGCCATAACTTTTTATTTCCTTATTCCGAGAATAGACTATCGTTTCAATGCTCGGCAATGAATTGTTGGCGTTTTTATTGACTCCAATTCAACCATTCATTGAGAGAAAGGTAAAACTTTATTAGCATTTGCTATACAAAGGCCTTCAGAACAGTATTCATAGTAAAGGATCAAACGATCAGATCGTTTACCGAATTTATTTATGTGATAATTAATTTTTTAGAATTATTCTGATAATCAATTAAATTTTCTAAAAGTTTTTACTAATTGAGTAATTGGACAAAACATAAAGCTCTTGTAAAAACGAAGTACATTTGATTGCATTTCATGTTCCCTCGAGATAGACCTTTCGTTGTTTAGCTCTACTTTTTCAACTGACAGATGCCATTCCAATAGATGAGTGAATTTCCATGATTTCAATGTTTTAGTCTAACGATTATAGCGACAAAAGTTTAAAAGTTTTAATCTGAGTTTAATCCTCAGTCCAGTAGTCACTTGAAGTTTAAAGATCTCCGACTTTTAGTTATTAATAAAGAGTTTTAGTGAAACGTTGTGTCCATTCTCTCGTGTCTGTGATCTCGTCTCCCGATTGACCAGTGGATCGGATTCCTGGCCACCGTTAGCGTCTAATATGAAGCTCAGGTATGATAAATATAGTGAGGTGTCAGGTCTACCCCCGTCGGGCATCTATCACAATGATGTGATGTTAGGTAGGACTTGACTAAGACTTCTAAATCGATGAGAATTTAGAAATATTTGAAACAATACTCATAATTATGTGATTTGTATGCAAACGCATGATATTTATACATCAATCTACTTGAATATTATTCGAAGAGAGATTACAAACTAAACTCAATTCTAGATATGGATTGAATTTATCCCGACATGAATTTTTGTCATTCAATATGAGTGTAAGAGAAAGTCTAGGGAAGAGTGGATTTCGTCAAAAGGCAATTAAAATGTTGTCATTTGATAATAATTGGAGAGACACTGATGCGAGACATCATTCAACAAATGCTATCGCATTACTACCAATAGTTTGTCCACTTTTGTCAACTGATTGTAGTGAAAAGTAGCTCACTTGAGCTCAGTCGAGTCTACCCTCCCTGTACTCATAACCCGTTGCATTTAACAACGAATATACGAATCGCAAACACATTTCAATTATGCATTTGTTTACCAATAATATCAATGACTATCCCTTCCGAACGATCGCACTCTTTATACAATTGTGGCGCACAATAGGCCTCAAAGATCGAGTGAAGGCTCGCTAAAAGAGTACCGGACTGTTATGTTAGGCAAGGGATCAGACAAAACAGAGGGTTCGTTACCACTGTTTAACAAACAGATACGAAAAAAGCGTTCAAAAGACCGCGCGATAACCGATATGTGATTTGCGAACCAGTAATGCACTAATAGAACCGATGTTACGGCACTGACCGACCATTGGAAGTACAGCCAGTCCTTTCCTCTGTCTGTTAAGTGCTGTCCACCAACGCTGTGTTATGTCTGATGTCCTGATTGCAGGTTCAGTCTGGAGATGCGATTTCTCTTCTGGTGTTCGATAGTATTGGTCGGACAACAAGTTGTTCAACAAAAATGAGAAATGAGAAAAAACTTTTGGCGCGATTACAATGCAGGGCAGACCACCTCCTGTGGGCTAACCATCTGTCCGTCTCGAATGATAAAGTGATCAAAAAGATTGTGCATTCAATCCGAATATAAATACAATCGATTCTCCCCTGTCCTCAGCGCCCCCATTGCCCCCACACAACCCCCACACTTATGAGCTCACACTTCTGGCACTTGAGATCACGTTCTTCTGAAGGCATTTAATAAAGTTTTTCTTTTCTGACGTTTTGATTTGAATTTGAATGAATCCAAAGATTGAATTATAGTCGCAAAGTTACCGAACTTACCGAACGTTACCAGAGTTACTAAACTTATCAAAATTGCCGGACTATTAACGCTCTAAAAAATTTCATTTGATTCCAATTACTATTTTTCATTCATAGCCAGAATCGAGTTAACTCTCACTCCACTCTTGTTGTATAAAAACCCGGTTTGAATATTAAATCCAAACCTGATTTAGATTTATGGTTTGATTACACTGAGAGAGCTTGACTATCACCTGGAGGTCTGGCCATCTCCACGCCCACCCCATCCACCCCGTGGTCATACCGGCAAAGAGATAATGGAAGGTTCGCGTCATTGATCAAACTTAAAGGGTTTGTCATTGTTTTCGTTATTTTTATTACCATTTCCTACAAAACGATGAGATAATAAATATGTGTAAAAATTCATTCATAAAAAAGATTAATTCAAATGTTTGTCTGTATTTCACATAAATTTGTTGACAAACAAAACGATTCTTTACAAACAAATATACATTTTTCTCATTATTAGTACCCATTATTACGAAGGCTTTATTCACGAAATTACGAGACTTAACAGACATAACCCACAATCAGAGGGAAAGCCGTCCGATTGAGCGCAAGTATCATCTCTTGGAGTTCCGTATGCCTGAGCCCAGTCTCAAGGAAGTGACCGGTGAAGTAACATCCGTACGGCGACAGCGCTCCGCCTGTTTGGTCAACGGGCGTACTCTGAGCTCCGGTACAGACATAGTCGGAGGGAGAGATACCAAGAGAGCCAAAAGAGAGAAAGAGAGAGAAACCTCAATACTTGTGTCTCATTATTGTTGGCTGTTTTGAATTCAAACCAATATTTTCGAACTCAAATGTCATAAACTTATGAATGAAATGGTTTGCAAATGTATTGAAGGCTTTCAATGATTGCTAATTCAAATGACAACACATGAGATGATGGGATGTCGTCCAGTGCTGTGCTGTATGTGGACGACCACATAATTAGTTGCGATGCGCCCATTCCCAGAATCCCATTGTGCACTTCCACTGCTGTCCCTTCAAAGGACAACATATGCCTCTCCTGTCGTCGTCTCAGTCACTCAGTCAGAGAGAAAACGACTCCTCTGTCTCTCTGTCTCTGTCCTCGATCTCAATAGTCGTGAAGTACTTTCAAGTGATCTTCTTTTCAATTCATTTGAAAACTTCTTTTGTAATAATAACTTATTTTCATTGAATGTCTGTTTCTTTTTTCATTGAAAGCTTTTTCATTCAAAAAATAAAGATAGAAAACGATTTCGATCAGAGATCGGCCGAAATTATGATGTCCTCCAAACCAGAATCTAAATAAAACTCAACAATCACTATATTTCTTGTTTGGTGATTTGGTTTTAACAATGAAAGCCAGAATATTCTCACAAACAACTCAACTCAAGAACGAGATAACAACAAAAATCTGATTTTACTTTAAAATGAGATGAATTTTCATATTTTGATTTATTCATAGCTCTAATCCTATCTCTTTGTGGTCTCATATCTCTGTGTATTGTCATATCGATAGTCAGAGGACAGGTATTACAGGCATTTGGCCATTCAATGGGTGTTTCGCTCAGAATATTGTGAAAATAGAGCTGAAAAGGTATTTCACTTTTGGTCGAATGCCTTCGAAGAAGTGATAGACTCCGAGAGCAGTGAAAGAGTGTCACCATTGGAACCGTTGGCCGCAGAAGTGTTGAGCCTTCCATTCAAAACGAAAAGTGATTTTTGCACCAAAAATATAATTGAATATAAAGAGCGAAATCCACTCTTTTTGCTGATTCTAATTCAATTGGATGTCTCACAAGACTTGAATGGAATCGCGACTCAAATCCAAACGCTTTTGATCTCAAAAACCAATTCCCTATGCATTGGGTTTCGTTCGCATCATTTGTTTCCGTCTTTAGATGTCTTTATATTTTTCTTCAGAGTCTTCACAATAATAATAAAAAAGGAGAGACTAAGCAAAGCGTTGTTCTGCCAGAAGGCGAGAAAAACCAAGCGTTAACTCCTCTGTCCCTCTAAGCTGTGCATAGAGTATGCCATAGTATGCCATACCTGTCCCATAGCTGTCCCATCCCTGGGCTTAAGTCCTCTCAACGTTCGGTTCGCTGTTGTGCTCTCAAATAAATATGAGATACCTATTGAGTGCTACTCCTCTTTGGTGTTCGGTCGGGCGACACGACTGTGCGCTCGGAGTGTCGTCTCCCGAATGTGTTGTTCTGGTCCAACACTTTTGCCCAAACGGATTAAATTTATTTCAATTTCAATTGTAAATCAAAATAATGAAACGCTGAGAAAAAAGAGACCGATTTTGTTTGTAAAAGAGCAACCATGCGCAAGGAGTGGTGTCTCAATGCTGAGGCCATACTGATTGATAGCATAAATAGGATGCCAACATTATAAATGCACTACATCAATTATCAATTAGGTGAATCACACTCAAGTCTGTCAAATACACTTAACTACCTTCAATTGCCCTCAAATACCTTGACAACTCATTAAGATAGACATTTGGTAGTGCAAGTGTTGACAGGAAAATGATCATAACTTTTTTGAATCATCAATATTAAGTATGTTTTCCGTTCTCTCTCTCTCTCTCTCTCTCCCTTCGCTCTCCCATTCAATCATTTCGATTATTATTTTGATTTCTGTTGTTTTTCAGAGTCCGACCGATGGTATCCTTGGTTTCCATCTCTACGAAGTCAGTGCTAACTCAGTTCGTATAGCATTACAATGAAAAACCATAATTATCTTTGACTTTTAGTTGACTCAGTCTATTCAGTCAATTCATTTACGTCCCCCACCCCTGCCCTCCCCCCGCACTATATCGATAGAGTTGGCCACAGACTGCGTGTGACATAGATTTTGATTTAAGGCAATAAATACATGAATTATTGCTATTGTAATGCATTACTCGATTAGTTATCATAACTTATCAACAAAATAAAAATCACTGAAATGGTTATCAGATATTCTCAAATTACAAATTCTAATCATTTGAATAATTCTATTCTAACAATTAGTTGATTCCATTTGGTCTGACTTTCATCAATCGATTCGAGTGCTATTCCAGTGCTTCTCATCAAATCAATCCGAACTGAATCACACTTAAGGAGCGATTATAAGATGATAAACAATAGCCATCCTTACAATGCTCACAATCCGTGCCTCACCTTAACGTTTGACATTACAGATCCATTTGGTTTGTTTGATCGACACTCAAATCAGAAATTAAGTCATTATGTAATGTAAATACGAATCGACTTTTGTCTGACACTCGACTACATTTGAAAAAAGCAAACAACAAATCGCGAGATTCGGTTAATAAGAGACACAAATCGGCAAATATTAAAGAATCTGAAACTTTGCTCTTTATTATTGTCGCTCGACTTTGAAGCTATAGAAGGACTGCAAAGAGTATGATATGAGATGACTCTGATATGAGATAATTAGGTGATTGAGTAAGGAATTCGTTGCTAATCTATGTGTAAGAATGTTGCCAATCAGTCTGTCATTGTTATCTCGGTTGCTCTGATAGCTTAACCCTGTTCTCTAGTATTCAATGATTGTATCCCTTGAGCGCTAATATTTTATTCCAATGTCTTCTTCCAAGAAATAACAATTTTTGATTTAGAGCGCAATATTTCTTCTAAACTCTTCTGATGATTACCAGTAAGACATAGTTTGAGATACCATAAGACATATCTAACGGACATTTCTTAGTAATTCGGGACCGAAATAGCATTATCTGACGATAAGATCGATCGCGAATCACAATGGTATCAATGGTCACAATGGAGAATATATTCATAGCAGGATCAGAGTCTGAGTTCAATCCCAATATTGTATAATACGGTGATTCTGGTGTCACAACAGAGTGTCTGAGCTATTGTGGGGCGCAGTATGTGATGCGCAGCCATGAGAGCCACGCCAGGCATCTGATTGCCTGATCTCCAGCACTACTATGAATTGGAGTCGACTGTCCAACACTATGTACAGTACTGAGCACAGCATACGACGAGCCCCAGACTTGTACGAAGGGGACAGACTTTATTCAGAGAAGTGTGATAGGATTCATCCGTCAATGATTGGGAGGCGCATCAGCACAGCATAGCATAGCTTGTGCTCACAGAGAGGATGGGTTTGTCTTCTTTAGTCAAACTCTGTGTAAGGCATTGCACAGCAGAACATAGAGTAGTGCCAAAAGTAGAATAACAATAACTATAAACAGGATCGGAATATATACACACATTATGTCAAGTAAGGTGTTTTACTACCTTTCCTTATGTTTACCTTTGTTTTAATTAACAACAATTAGTCGTCTTCTGTGCCCACACTCGACTCAATAACTATTGTCGAGATTATTCTTGTTTTAAAAGTTTGTTTTAATGAATTGGCAATAGTTTTGAAAGTTTTGCCTATTTGAGTAATTTGTTCGTCTACTGACCCACGATGTGATCATACAATGGTATTGTCTTCACATTTGTCTTTGTGGTCGATTGTGTTCATTTGAATTGTTGATGAGAGTCAATATCACCGATTCGTTTCAATACTTACCGCACATCGGATTGTTATCGGATTCGCAGACCGAGTGAACGATATTCTAGTTAGAGGTTCACATCGGAGTCTTTCCGATCGTCATTCTCATGGATAATTCAAAGCCTGGTATAGATCGTGAGTCTCTAAACTTTGCTAAAGTATCTATCAATACCTAGCAATCTATCAAACTCTCTCCGAACCAAACTTTTGGTTCGATCGCTATATTACTAAATGTTTTATACATATTAATGAAAGATCGCAAACTTTTTTTGGTAGTGATTCGGGATCAGAGACAATACAAACTTGTTTTTCTCTCTTAAAAGTCTCAAACAAACCGATGAAAGGCTTCTCATATCCATTGAGGAAATGAAAGCATAGCCTCAGATCACAAATCAATCAACGGTTGAGTCGAAGAGAAATCTCTGCAAAAATAACTTTTTTAGGGCTTTAGTTGTCGGCACCGATGAAACACTTGTGAGCATCGGATCCGTCGTTCAGATAGTATTTTTGACAAAAAATTACTTTTCATGGGATTCACAAAGACGTGACTTTTTCTATCCTCAATGAGTTTTGCCTAAAATTGTGTTCAGTTTGTGCACGGCTTACAAAGACTGAAGGAGTGCTCTCCTGAGCCCCGGTTGTGATATACCGGCTCTTCTACTCATTAGTTATGCCATTAAATGCAATTGAATTCACGACAAAAAGTTTTGGAAATTATATATTTTTTGCTGACTTATTGCTCAGTCTTTTTGTTTGTGACTTCACTTAAACAATAATCAGAGATTAAATTCGGGATTAAATTGTTCTTAATTTTATCATTGCATGCATTTCTGGCTCAATATTGAGAATAGTTATCGAGTTATCTCTTCTTTTATTATTTTCTTCCATTCTATGGGAAATATTTATTGAGAACTACTCTTCAGATATGACACTCACTTTGAATTACACTTTTATTCTGTCATTTCTTTGATATTTCTATCATTTGGTCTCAAATATTGACTCATCTATTCTGTCGAAGAGATAAGACTCTTATGAGAGTCACTAAAGAACATCAAAATCTTTTTATTACTTCGAGAGTTTAAGCGAAGACAATCTTCTCTATAGATAACTACAAACCGCCGAATAGAGTGCAAAAAATATCGTCCAATAGTTAAATAATATATGAGTTTTAGTCGAAAACCTATTATTTTTATCGCTAAACACTAATACCCGGACCTAACAGTCCTAACACGGAATGTAAGACAAACTGTTTGTCTGAAAGCCAATAGTCTTAATAAGAATAAGAATCTATTGGACGACAAAAACGATACATAAATAATAAAGTAATTCACTTATTATATGGCGGAAACTGTTTGTAAGATAACAAGAAAATTAGAAAATGGTTAGAAATATTTTGCACAAATGCCTGGCACTGCAGTCCCAGTGCAGTCCTGGTGAGACTTCCTTTGTTTAATTACTCAAATGAATAATCTGTGAGAAGTCAAGTGCCAGAGCGACCAACCGAGGGCTCGATGAGCACTAAACGAGGACTCAATGAGGGATAGGGTCCGCATCGACCGACACATCACATCTAGACTTTAAACGTCATAAATCTATATTAATAATGTATGAGACTTTGAAATTTGAGAGCTGAAGCCAAGATCAAACACAATAAAGTAATACAATAGTTCTAGAGTGCCATTCCTGATGACCCCATCAGTACCGGCATCACTGATCGGTACTGATCGACACTAATATATATGCGACTCCACTCTTAAGCTCAATATTTGATTTTGTACTCTATTTACTAATATGTTTATTATTGGCTAATGTAATGCAAATTATTATTCCTTCCTTCCCTTCCCTTCTTCTCTCATTTCTCTTATCCTTTCTATCAATTGTTAGCGAAATATCATATCATTTGAAGCAATGGCTTAATTGGGGTCAAAACACAATACGAATCACCAGAAAAAAGATTTGTATCCAAAGAACTGATTGACTGATCATTTCAGTGATTCAATGAGTCTGTCGTCTCGTGATTACATGCATTAGTGTTTTGCTCATTAGGGCTAACAAAAATTGAATTGACTTGAGCTCAATTGGTCTCTTGAATGGCTCCAAAGCGACCCAAAGCGATCTTGTTGGTTTTCTTGTTACTCTTTCTTCGTTTGTTCAGTTATGGATTTCTGCTTTTTCAGCACTTCATATAACAAATGGATTTGAAAACAAGTTTTTCTTTTTCACCGTTTATTTCACTCATTTATCTTTGGATACTCTCTGATAGAGAACAAGAGTAACACATATCTGAAATAGAGATATATCTGTCAAACGGTTTAACAGTTTATGACAGACTTTTATATCCTCTTCGGTGACAATAGTCAGAGATAACGGACCAGAGATGAGAGTAATCCCAGAGATTGTCACCTAATCTAACAGTTCTAATGGTTTTATTATACATTCAATTGTGTTAATGATATAGTTATTCAATTGTCTCTTATCTGACAGACAGTCAAACAGAATAATTGTCAGTCCGGGCGGCACACCATAAACACTATGATCAGTGAACAACAGTTTTTAGTTTGCAAAACACATACAAAGCTCATAATCGGACTGTAAATTACAGACGAATCCAATTTAGAGCCCGAATCTGATGCGTCTGTACTCACACGCTATTAATCAATTGCTCGGAAAATGGGCTCAACTTTAGGCAAACCATTGTGTGATCGGAACCAAACTCATCGACTCCTTAATAGAGCGGACGAAGAGCGCCGATAATTGAACTGATGGTCGGAGTGATGTGTCCTCGCTATCAGTGCAATGAATCCGCTATCGTTTGACACTCAAAACGCCTCCCGAAGTGATGAAAACCAATTTCGGACATCACTTACTCTGAGAGTGTTTTCCAAACTCATTATCTCTTTTTATTTCGCTCGCGATATATGATTGCGGATAAAAAGTCAGTCCGAATATTGCTCTCACTTTTGAGAGACCGAACGCATTGACAAACAGAGCCAAACCATCGCCACTCTCTCCCTGTCCTCTCCAGCACTGGCTTATTGTGTAATATGTTTTTTCTCTCTTCACTTCCACTCTGGGCTCACTCTCGAAGCCAATGTTGAGTAAAACACATCCAGAAAATAATGGATCAAACATTTAACCCTAATTGACCCGTAACTCCCAACGAGACTCTTTAGCTGCCGGAACTATCAAGAGGAATGGTTAGAGCAATTGTAGAGGAATGGATAGACGAATGGCCTCCACTGCCGACAGACCTCCGTTCCACTCAATGACTGACTGTTAGGCAAAGTCTGTTAGACTTTTAGATAATAAGATTGCTTTGACTTTTGCACTGAAAGACAAAACAATTTATTCTTTGCTCTCCTTTAAGGCTATTCTTTTGCTTATTCTGTTTCCACAACTAATAGAGAGGAAAGCCTTTCTCACTATTAACTGATTTACTCTTCCGATAGATTACTCGATCGACGATTCTCTCGATTCTGTTTGTAAGTCATTTAATTCTCTATTCCTGAGCACACCATCGCCTTTGTGTGCCATATATTAGGCCCAAAACCAGTTTATTGGCACAACTTTTTGTTGAATTCTTTGGACGCGTGACTGCCGTTCGGTATGAGTTGGGTATAAGTTAGGTATGAATGTTCTTCAGTATGAATGTCACTGTTTTTTATTTTGACTGATCTCAAGTCAACATAGTCTAGAGTCCGGTCGAGTTAGCTCTGGTAAGAGATTTGCACTTTTTTGCAGCGATAGACACATTTGGCTCTTTTGGCTCTTTTGGTCTTTTCTTCTGATGTTTGGACTCTAAATGTATTTTTATTCAATACCATTCCCTATGTATTGCTATGTATTCCCTATCGGTATATAAATCAGAGTTCAATTTATGGCCAAACATTTTAAACTGCAATCGCAATAAAGACCGACTGATAGGACGCACAGGACTGATATCCCCGACCAGTTCTCTGTTAGCGGTGACACTATTCCACTGCACATGTCTTCAACACCAGAAAACCACTCGAGAGGTGTCTTAAGGCTCGCGGCTCTGCTTTCTTAGAGATAGAGAGACGGCCAGAAAAATAGCATATTTTTCAACCCTATATTGTTTGAACGATCGAAACGGTTATCCAAAACCACTGCCACACAAACTCTGCTAATAATGTCGGTAGTGCTGAATAGTCGTGAGCGCCGGTATGTGTTGAACGGTATGTGCGCTTCGCCTCTACTTATTATGTATTTAATTGGCCCATAGGTTAGGCCTAAACAGTCGAACACCTGATTCGCCGATCGAATAGTTTTGCTCTGATTTAAAAATCAATGACAAATCAATTGATGATTAAGTGGTGGCCAAAAACCAGATTAGACTGTATTTCACTCATATATACGGCGAGTCCTATGAAGTGAGTGCGTAAGTAAAGACATTCATATATTTTTTATATACACCAAAAACTTAATAATCAAATCAATGAACAAAAAGTTTGTGCAGAAAAAGAGAAAAATGGTATTTCGTATATAAAATGCTGGTATTTCTCAGTTCCGGTCATTTGTCTCTCTGGGAGGTTAGCAAAAGCTCTTTTCGCTACGAATTTATGCATAAATTTTGTGTGCTTTGCATGAGTTGTGCAAAGAAGAGAAATTCGGTTTCAATATTATTATATTAAATAAGTATTATATAAGTTGTGGAAAGTCTTACCAGTTATTCAAATTAGGCTTCGCATCGACTCTACGGCTCTTATGGTGTGAATATCGCGGCCGTAATTGAGTAACAGATTTGTTTAATAAGACTTTTTCACTTCAAGACGTGTATTAATTTTTTATTTGACGATCATTTATCGAAAGATCAAAACACACTTTTCACTTATGCCGTTCCGACACAAAGTATATATATATTGCAAATGATATATATTTATTTCAAGACTTCTTTTGCTCAATAGTTTCGGTTTAAAGAGATTTTCTTCAATAAAATATGACTTTCGCTAAGAATGTGCCAAAACTTTTCAAAACAATTTCTTTCGACTCAAAAATTATGTATATTTTTGGGGAGAATTCCTATTTTCGACAAACATTTCATCGACGGATATAAATCTGACAAATGAGTGAAGTCATCAAACTCTGTGTGAATCCGATCCTAAAATGTGTGGTGAAGTCCAGGTTAAGAATTACCATTCAGAAAGTGTTTCGATCATATGATAATTGGTAAGAAAGTTCATTCATAAAACGACTGTCCCTTAAGACCGGCCTAAATGTAATGTGCATTCACTGCATATGGAATTGGATGATAAAGAAGAAACTCAGAAGACTTTTATTACATCCATAAATAATTTATAGCCAGTTCATTATGTTTGTTCCACAGGTTTGCGATGTGTGGGCTGTTTAGTGACATATCTGTCCGATGTGTTGTGTGTTTGGCCTCAGATTCTCTTTGAGAGATGTCTTCGTAGAGACCGAGAGATATCGTGAATCGACAGCTGTTTAAATATTTTACGGCCAAATGATTGTGCACTTAGTGTCAGGTTTTTGTTGTCTCAATGTCTTCTTCATTCTGTTGGAAGAATGGTTGGATGTGGTTGTTTGGTCTGAGGGAACGCCAACCACAACCACATCTACAGACACTCGGATAACGAATTATCTGCAAACATATCATTCTCATAGTGTCTGAGCCGCGAATGCAAAGCCACAGATGTCTATGTCTGGTCCCTAACAAACAAAACTGTTTATTTGTCATAACTTATTGTCTCTCAAATATTGTCACACTTTATCTCGAGAGTGAGAAAATACACACAAAGACATTGTTCCGACCAATTGAAGTGTCCAATTGTCGGAACAAAGTCTTTGCTCATTTCCGGAGTCAAACAACACCTCTCGTACTCGCCTTTCCTACGAAATACTGATAATGAAATTATCTTCTAATTCATTGCAACCCTTGCTATCATTTAAGGCGAGGACGAGGACATCCTGAGTGGCTCAGAGGAGATATACACTTCGGATGGCGAGGCCGACGACAAACTGATGGAAGTGCCCAAAGAGCTCGAATTACGGCGAACTACGGCCTCCAGCGGTGGTCCCAATCAGAGCTTCATAACTGTGTGCGCCCGCAAAGACCTCAAATTAGGCACAATCTTCGGCCCATTTCAGGGAAAGATAAGGAAGGATCCGATGCCAACCACTTTCAACTGGAAGGTAAGCAACCGCTGCAGCCATCGGATGGCTTTGTCCTTATCTGTCCCGCGTAGAGCTATGGTAGTAATCTAGGGGTAATCATGGTATATAATATGTTGAATATGCCAATTCACCAATCGTTCACTGCCTTCCAAGTCTAGTAAACTTTTCATACAATATCATAAATACATATTTCCTCCCGATTTGTTATACTCTATCAACTGTTTACTGGACTTTGGAGGCTCTGAGCGATTGGACGGGGGTTGACATCCCATCCCTCTAACACTCTGGCCCTAAACAGTGTGAAGACGAGGGATTCTATTGTGTTAGAAGCTATCACTCGGATATTCACTCGTATAATGCACTCATAGATGTGTTAGCATTAAAAAAGTATATAATAATAAGCGTTTGAAACGCATCCCTCGCTCTCCCATATGTCTCACCCGGTGCTGACGGTTTGGCTTCGGTGATGGCTTTATCTCAGCGCAGCTGTTAATGCTTTACTCCTATATCTATTAGC
Source organism: Liebstadia similis (assembly GCA_034689365.1). Classification (NCBI taxonomy): domain Eukaryota; kingdom Metazoa; phylum Arthropoda; class Arachnida; order Sarcoptiformes; family Liebstadiidae; genus Liebstadia; species Liebstadia similis. The sequence goes on along the minus strand of JAQGAJ010000061.1, from coordinate 5,307 downwards.
TATTTCACCAATTGAGTGAACCAAGGGCTCCAATATTGGGCTCCACTATTGGGCTCCACTATGGGCTCCTTGACCTGACTAGGATTAGCAAAGGCACAATAACCGTTACTACCAGTGATCTCTATGTGCTAATCATTACACGATCGTGATTTCCCTCTGTCCGACGTCGATCGAGCCCTTGGCAAACACTGTCTCCTGTTTTGTAATAACGCTGTCCTTTGATTTATTGTATGCTATCGTTAATAATATCGGCACTGATATTGTGTTACACTTCAAAAATGCGTTACACTTATGGCTCACAAATATTACAATACTTATTGTTCATAGACTTTATTATTTAGTCCAATAAATCTTTATTATATTTCAGTAGAAATCTTCCGAAGTATCTCATAGTCTGATTAGTGGTCAGGGTATCTATTGGTGGCTGTCTTAGAGTCGATCACCTTGAAACTGATCTTAAGAGTGTGTTTATGTGGGGGACCACCGGAGCCAAAGTGATAAAAGTGTCAGATTGATTGTGTTTGACTAATTGGGAAGGTCTGGATCACATCATTTCGGTTTCTTAATGGCCATTACTGTCCGTTCAAATGCCAGATCTAACTTAATTTCTCACAGTTCTAATCCGATTGCCATAAACACCGAGAACAGAGTGATTGGGATCGCAATTAAATTTGTTAATATAAGACAAGCCATAAATCAGTGCATCAATTGATGAGTTTTCCCCTTAAAAGTTGTTATACAGTTAAGTACTTATGCTTTACTACAGAAACAGAAAGTTTTGAAAAAACATAAATAAATATGATTGCGATTGCCTTCTCCTCCGGTCCGTAAGTCGGTGTGTGTTAGACATATGGAGAAGCACTTCATCCATGATATGGCATAAAAAAGTGCGTCCACTCTGGCATACACTCTGTGCCAGAGCCAGAACTCCTGTATCCGAGAGTTGACATTACAATCCCCTTAACTCTGGCATTAATCACGAACTTTTGATTTTAAGATCAAATGAGGCGTATAACCAGTCCCTCTGCCCTCTGCCAGTACTCCCTCTCCACTCTCCCTGTGCTCTACCCATTGCCCGAGTGATGCATCAAAACTAATGTACATATAATTTATAATTTGTTGTTCAGAATCGTATTCAGAATTAATTACAGAAAACACTGTTTTCTCTCTACTTGTTGTGGGAGTGATATAAACCTATTTTGCTGTTCACTGATTTATCACAATTTCTCTATGGACATAATCTCAACCACAGAGGAAACAAATTGTGAATCTTTATTTATGGCCACTAATTTAGATTCCATTGTGAAGAACAATCTCATTCTTGATAATCAAATTTTAACTATTTCATTTGATTTATGTGCTCTCTCTCTCTCTCCTCTCTCTCCCTCTCTCCCCGTGTGATATAGTTTTTCCTTAATATTGGAAATATTTTTATCTGAAAAGTGGCTAAAAATAAAGTTTGAAAGTGAAGTATGAAAAGTGGTTTTAATATATGAAACGTTGTTTCGCTTGGTTTGTGAAAAAATTCAAACTTTCAAACATCTAATCAATCAAAAGAGTGTTTCGGTTGTGATTACAGAGTCTTATATTTCAAGAATTGTTTTACGTCTCAAAAAGTGTCCAAATTTTTAATAAAAAGTTTTAAAATTTTCGAGAAAAGCGCGAAAAAGAATTAATCAAATAGTAGTGATGTGACACTCATTATATGACGGGTGAGGTCGAGCCCAGGGTTTGAAACTTGGTATTTGATTCTTTGACATAAGGAAACATCAATTCAATTGACGAGAAAATGATTTTGCGATCCAAAACACATTGTTTGCTATCGATTGGAGTAAACCGTAATTCACTAAACCGTTGAACATATGTCGTCCAAAAACTAATTTATATCTCTCTCTATCTCTGCTAATGTCATATAAAAAACAAAGTTCAGTCTCAAAACTCTCATTTCGTCTCATTTTTAATATAACTCATGAAATATAGTCTCTTTTAAGTGGTTTATCATATCTTCTAATACTTCAATACATTAGAGATATATTACATTCTGTGATATTACGATCAGAGCTGAAGTACGACCAGAGCTGGAGTGGAAGAGCAGATGTAATTGAAGATAAATATCTTTACGATAAAAGCAAATATTGTCTCAATCAATGTGTTGTCAATCTGGGACTTCTGTGAGCTTTGATTAACTAATCATAACATCAGATACATTGATGCAAAAGTCAATGACGGGATTTACCGCATTAGACGCAACAGTCAGGCCATGCAAGTCATGCAAACCCCCGAACCCTCCAAACACTGCTAACCTTCCAATCTCTCAAAATTCTGTCTCTCCTTTAATTAATCCATCGCTGATTTGAATAAAATGTTTGGTAATATTTGACGATATATTATGCAAAGTTAGAGGACTGGAAGAGAGTGTCAGCCAAACAGATATTGGAGTCAAACACGAAAACGAATGGCATTTTTGCTAAATTGGCTGTAAAAACGAATTTTGAGACTTACGAGAGTCGCACAAAAATATCATTTCATAAGTGAGTAATTGGTTTCATAACCTATTCTACGGCTCAAACACACTATCGATATATACACTGAGTATATATGAGTCGGAGATTGCCTTCAATACAGATAACGATCATTAAATTGCTCTTCAAATCGCTTTAACTCACATCCAAATTGATATATAGTGTGAGAGAAAATAGATTTTTTGTCCTCTCTTTCTATATAAGTACACAAAACATCCAATATTTGGTATTAGTTTTCTCAGTGTTTGCTATTAAACTACAGATATATTGCTAGAGAGGGACCCAAAAAATATTTGCGCTGAGCATCAGTCGTGCCATAAGTGCATCGATGCAACTGTCGAGTCAACTGTCCAGTGCCTAAATGCCATTTGGAAAAGCTGTTACACCTATATATCCCATACCACCCAAACAACAGACACAGTCGAACCCCGTTTGACACACCATTCCATCCGAGATAGACCTGATTGTAATTACTTCTCAGTCTTTCAATTAAACTAAACCCCATTCCATCTATGGTTAATCACATCGCGCAAAATAGCCATTCAATCAAAACTGAAGACAAACAAAATTAAGCTGAAAAACATAACAAAAAGGGAAGTAAGAGCTCAGAGAATCCATACTATAATATAATGTTTATATCATATATAAAGTCATCATTTCTTCATCAGAACCAAACTTTTTACTCAGTTCTCATTCTTCCCTTATTTTATTGTTTGTTTGCCTCCAAAGATATGAAAGACTTCTTTTCATACTTTATATGACTAACACTAATAACAGAATCGCATCGTTTGATATCACTTATAGACAGCTCTCCTTCTCTTCCATGACTTCACAATAATTGTTTCGATATTTGGGATAACATAACAGTTAGACATTGAGTATCGCAAACATAAATCAAATGCATATTCTGTTACATACATAGAGAAATAGAGAATATTCTATAAGTTTTACGATATTATGAATGCAATAGAAATAATGTAAATGTTTTTTCTCTATCTTTATATCATTTGAGTGAAACATATGTCGGCTCTGATGTCACACATAAGAGACAAACCATTTGATGTCAAACTCAAAGCCCAGAGTTGAGCCAAAATCAAAGTTTGTTTCGTTTCTGTGATCGAACAGAAATTAATTATTGAAAGGAATCGCTTCGGTTGACAACAACAGAGACTCACAACCAGTGCTCACAACCAGTACTGAACAGTGAATAACACAAAACAAAACAAAAACAAACGCTTTATTCCACTGTTATTCTGAGCTATTATTTTCCACTACACTCTCTGTTATGGAATTACAGTTAATCTAAAACATAATATTTTGTTTGATAGCCCGTCCGCCCGACCCTCCTATCCATCTCATGCACTAACATATAAAACATATTAACTCTATTACAAGAGAACCACTTTTTATGCTCTCTTTCGATGTATCATATCTTCTAAGCCACCAGAATATGAACCACACTTTGGGAGCAATAGATGTGTTTGCGAGCCATCAGATCGGGCGCACACACAGAGGCAGAAGTCAGCATCACTCGCATCTCCAGATGTGTTTGGCATTTTATAATGGCTTTCCTCCACATAACCGATATATTCACTATTCTGAGTAAACATATTGCCTGAACTCAATCACTTGACGACATCATCCCTCTGTCGGTACCACTACTGCCTCTCCTAAGCCTATGTCCGACCAGACTATCTATCTATCATTTACTTTAAAATATCGGATCATAATATTTTTCTTGGAAGTATTGCCCTCAAAAATTTATTACCCGATTGAAAAGAGGAGCTCAGACTGGAAAGGTTCGGAATAGGAGAGACAGTGGTCGCAAACCATATCGTTATTAGTGGTATCGCACAGAATAATAGTATCGATAATTACGGTAAAACTTGTCTGACATTAGATATCAATCAAATGCATAAGTGTTTGCCTTCAGATATTAGTCAAGTTTTACGCATCAAAATAATGTATATATGGTGTGCGATAGAGCGCCGGGAGATGAAAGTGATGTGTGATATTAGATGAGCCAAACCGTTGGCCGAGCGCTCAAACCTTCGCTTTAATTGAAAGGGTGTCAAACAGTGAGAGTGATGTTCATCTGAGGCCAGCGCTCGACTGCACGCCAGCCAAACATAACTATTACATTCAACTACATTAAAACCGGAGCCAATAATTTATATGTCTATGGCTATGGTGTGCCCGCTATGGTGTGTGCATCGCATGCGTTCGCGTCCGCATCCACGGCCGACACAACACATTAGATATATTTTTCACTCTTCTCTCGACTCACTCTTTATATTAAACTATTTTTGAGCCCAAAATCTATTACAAAGCGTACTCCTGGACGGACTCTGCCTGTGCTCAGCCTGTGCTCAGCCTTTACTCTGCCTGTGCTCACACGTTCGGCTCATTGACCACAATATTGCATTAATACAACACGTGTTTAACACATCACAGATCAGTCGTCCGTACAATACATTCTCATCACTGACTTATACCCACTATGTGTCAGATATTTTCAATTAGATCTTTAGCCCTAAAACGAGTCAATGTTTCGTAAATTCACTGCTTATTAAAGAAAAGCCTATTTCTCTCTAAACATAAACTTGTTTTCACTCTATTTATAGTAAAGAATATTCTTTGAAATTGTTGTGAAAAACGAATCATAATTTATCCAATTTTTCAAAAGATGACAAAAACGATGGAACTGTTGATGTGATAGTTATTTAGACAATTTAGGTGACACTTTCATTGAGACAATTGATGCTGAAAGACATCACGAGTTCAT
>JAQGAJ010000060.1:0-24928 GCA_034689365.1 Liebstadia similis | reverse complement strand
CTCTTTGACGAAACTCTGGCTCTGGCTATGGCTATGGCTTGACTCTGGTCTCCCTCCGATCCCTTTCCCCATCCCTCGGATGTGTGTACCCAACAAACGGTCACATATTTTTGAGGACAGACCTGTCATCGAATGTTATTATTTGTCTCAACCAAACAAACTCTGATTAAAATGATTTTTGTCAGACCTTTTTGTGCCAAACAATCGGATCCAACGAAAGCCATAATGAATCGGAAGAACAGAGAAAACCCTTCATTCGAGTGATTAATGATTTTCGATCGCAATTTAAAATTAAATTTCGGTTTCGGCGAAAACAAAATACATTATTGAATTAAACGATCGCCAGTTTGTGAGCGTCAGCACAAAAATACTTACAAACGATTATACAATTCCTGAACTATTTTTGCCAATAAATTACTTTCTGTACCGAAATTCTATTGAAATTTTGACCAAAAAATTTCAATTTCGGTCACATTTTCTCGCTTTGGCTTATTTAACACGAATCAAGAAATGAGTTCAACGACTGGTTTATTAATTCTGTCAGAATTTCAATTTTGTTAGAATTTGTTAATTTGAAACCTTTGGCAAAATTCTTGTTCTAATTCTTACACTTTTTGCATATATTTTTTTTTTCTTCACAAAAATGTGTATTAGTTTTGCTGACAGTTAGGCATAGATTTAATATCCATCAGATCTGAGACCAAAAGTTATGCTAAAAGTAATTAAAAACATATGAGAAGTGAGAGTCAAAGGGATCGCACATATTATCGTTTGAGAAGAGTATGGCTTTCATTCGAGTATAGCTTTCAGTTGTGTTCACCATTTGTTCGCTTATTCTTATCTCTGGTCTCGACTTATCTCGTATTCAATACCAGAATATATTCTTCTTTTGGTATGACTTCTATAGTGATCACAGAGTGTGAGCACAGTTAGAGTGGAAGGGAATAAAAGGAATGCATTTATGACTTATATATTGGAGTGACTTATGTCGAGCCCTAAGTTGTCGTCAATGGCATCAAAAAATTTGCACTTTTTCTAACATTTTTGACTCAGTTTTTCTGTTCAGACACTTATTGACCGCTACGACAGTCTCGGAGTCGGAACGGACTGGCATTAAGTGCACAAGAATTCAATGAAAAGTTGAGTCTATAGTAAAAGATATAAAGAATATATCGAAAGAGAATAACAATAACTGAGGGGTGAAGTCATGAGAGGAAAATCTGAAACGAAATAATGATTGAATCGATAAATAATTTTCCACTTTTTCCAAGAGAAGAATTGAAGGACAGAATGATTGAAAGGAATTTCATCATTTGATGATTTTCGCATTACCTCCACAAAGGATCACAACTGAAAGGATCAGGGATTCAATGATCTTCAACTCACTTATTCGGGATCTTTTTGCTCGTTTAATTCGATTGAGAGCATCGTCGAGCAGACCATCACCTCGTGATCGACTGGTGATCGACTGGGGATCGACTGGGGATGTGCCTCAACTCAATTCCGTATCATCAAAGCCACACTTGGGCTCACCCACTATGCCTTTATTGAAGTCTATCCGCAATTTAAACAATCCGTAACTTATTTTCGGCGAAAGTCTTTGTTATTTGACTGACATTTGACTTCTTTATTGGCTTCCAATTGAACTCAGAATTAGATTTGAATTTTAATATAAATCTCTTATTTATTTACATCAACTATAATAGCATTAAAATGTCTTTTAAAGTGATTGAAAGACAAAATCAAAGTTTGAATATAAGAACAGTTGGAGTGATCCGATCGGGAGAGGGAAGAGAGGGAAGGGAGCGAAAGGTCTTTATACGGAGTCAGAGACTAAGCAAACAAAATATAAATTCTTGAGTTTATCTCAAATAACAGAATAAAATTTACCAAAAACTGTCGTTTTTATTATATGCCTTCAAAAGTGTTTGAAAATTCAATTCAAATCATCGAAAGTGAAGACAAGTGAAGAATATAAAGACATTTAGAAATTATCATATTGTTTACGATCGGAGTGAAGAACACTTCTATTGTAAGTCAAATACTTTTGTTTGAATCAAATCAAAAAAGTATTGGCTTTTGAAATGAGAGTCGAGCACAAGTCAGAGCAAGACATGCATTCATCACCCATTGTGACAGACCTTTATCCCTATGACTCTTAGGCTAAGCTCTGCCGAAATGAATCGCTTAATAACGCAAAATTCGTTCACAACGGGAGAGTTCATAACGAGAGGCCAAACGGTGTCTCCGATCGAACCGATTGGACAATATGTGTGGACTCGACTCGGAATGACTCCGAATGGTTCCGTTACTCGAGACCAGTGTCTGAGAGAACGGCGACTGATATGTGGCTTATATTGTATTCAATTCTATAACTAATATCTTTGACGGAAAGAAAGTGTAACCGAAATGAATGCCTTCTCTGTTGGTATGTCTGATACGGGCAGTCATAATAGGAAACAATAGAGAAGTGCACACAAATGAAAGCCTTCTCTTATCTAATATATAAAAGTGGTTCACATAATGCCAGCACTAAATGCAAACATTATTTCTCGCGCTATCTTTCCATAGACTGCACCGTCAAAAGCAGATGCAGAGAGGGCTCGGCCTCAGAACCTTACACAATGGGCTTTTTTTTGAGAACATCAAGACTATGAGAATTTATCAATGATAAAACAATTGGAGACTAAGTTCATAACACGTATTAATGCCTTTCCGTTCTAAACATAAATCATTTTAAGTGTTATCTTATTATTAGTCTAACAAAGAATTTTAATTTTCTTAATGGAATTGATTTCATTGCTTATGCTATAATAAATTCGAGCCCATGATGTGCTATCAGACCATGATATGCCTTCAAAGTGATCGTCTCTGAACGTCTTGATGAAGCTCTTTGAGCTCTTCCAACAGATTTATGGCACAACTCGTATATAAAAAATTAAATAATAGTTTTCTCCGGATTTATGGACAGTCTCTGCATTCAGAAGATTATACGTAAGGGTCAGTGATGTGCGAACACATCGCACGAAGAATTACCTTCAGAGCCGACCGAATGGAATAATAACCGAAAAACCATTAACTGAGGGCTAATTGAGCGGAGGTTTATGTCGCCCAAGATATCAACCCCCGGGTCAGTGCAACCCCGCAGTGGACACACGCCTGAAGTGTGTTTCAGGTCTTTTAAGGTGAACGCAAACACTTTTGGTCTCGATTTCTGTTTTAACGATCTCTGGTCTGACGTTTGGATCCTTGTCTTGTGAAACAGTAGTAATTTGATTAGTGGAATGCCTACCAATCCTTCATTGGTGACACTCTCTAACTACTGGTCCTCTGTTTTAATATTGCATTAGACTATAGAGTTTGAGACAGAGTTTGAGGCTTTGAGAGCACCAGTATTTCAGTACTTCAGCGAAATTGCATCGCAAGCGCTCAAAACCACTGAAGCACTGGAAGACTGAAAGACAGTCTACTTTGAAGTAAAGACATGTTCCGAAACAGTTATAAACCGAGTCCTCAGAACAGGAAAGACATCAGAAATAATGTGAATAACAATTCTTTTGGTATTCTTCTAATGCTTTCCTTCTTTGCCTTCAATTCCATTATTACTTCAACTCTAATAACAAAATCTTTGCTTTCGATTCGTTAGTTTGAGTATTGCTTTCGTGATTCAATTCTTCCATCAATTCCTGTGCTCTTTCTTTACGGCTGTCCTCTCTCTCTCTCTCTCTCTATGTCCGAACACTAATCAACTTTACTGAAAATTCTATTTTATAAGCGCACAAAAGGAGATTGTTTAACAAGCCTATCGATCTGGTAAAGTGGCCCATGTTTTGTTAACATGGAATCAAATAACAGGTAAATCTCATTTGTGCTCAACACAAATATGCCGGCCATTAAAGAATCGAAACCTGAAATAACAAAATAACAGAATAATAATCTCACGAACGTAACCAATGTAATACCAATGTAAGTAATGTAACAAGCTTATTTTGTCTGCAAAGAGAAATTCTATTTTTACTTTAATAGGCTTAACTAGTGATTAACAACAATTGTTTGTTAGTAAATATGCATTTGCATTGAAAAACGTGTCACTACTATTGAAATGATGATATTGTCATATATTCATTGACATCCCTGTAATTCTTGTGATTCCCTGTAATTTAATTTATAATATTTGTCAATTTTAATCGCATGATATGATAGGACAACAAATGTATAATAAGCCAAAAGACAACTAATTCTGACACACATTCCGTTGCATTCAATCACTATTTGGTTGCATTTGTGCTTAAGATAAGACATATTCCGGAAATAATCTGTTTTTTGCAGCTCTTGTGCCGACTCGACAGACACTCATTCAGTGCTGACTGAATGCTATTCTAAGAGTTGGTTCGGAATCGTAGAAACGATGTAAACCATTAGATGCCTATTCAAAGGCAGACACAGTGTTTGCGGATATTTTGTGCCCATTATTGCCGAATACATGTCTATTACCGGAAGATTTTAAGTTTCATTCAGTGGGCGTTCCGTTTGCTCACAATCTCTGAGTTCATACTTATTCTCATTTTGTTTTCCTTCAATTGTCATTACATTCGCTACGAATAGCAAAAACAGTCTTCAGATCGGATGAGAAGTACCGTTCAATTTGGGCTCAGATTTATTTGTTGTTTTATGTGTTTATCTAATAGTGTATCGAATCTAATGATAGGGTTTCCTCTCTTTTCTCTTCATTTAATCGTATAATAAAGTAATCATTATTTACGCCAATTAACTATCGATTGATTCCATGCTATCTCATAATCACTAAAGTATATGAAATGAGATTTCCTTCCAATAGAGTCCACTTCGACTTCACTTCGACACTGACCTCTATATTGTGGCAAATCTCGACTCAATTCAAGAAACTTTAATCAAATAAATTAATTGAAATTCATTTTCCATTAAAACTATAATTTTTCTGACTTTAAAAACGAACGAATATTTGGATAAATTGATTCCATTTTTGTTCAGATTCGATAAGATCTTAAACTTTATATCTATTACTGACATTCAAATTACATTGAGATTAAAGGTTTGAGAAGTATCTCAAATATTGTGTGTAATTGAGAATAAATATGATTCAAACGTATATTTTATGGAATAATATACGAATATTATTAGGATTTGGTTTCAAAGTGTCATTTCTTTCGCCAAAACAACCCATCGTTTATAAAATGATTGCAAAACGAGATACAAATCTGATCTCAAATTCAAGGGTCTATTAACTGAAAACACGCACAAAGAATGGGCAAAAATAATGTTCACGTGTTTGATGTGTTTCGTGGGCTCAAACATGGGCTCAAATTTATTTCAGACGGTTTAACTAAAATTTCTAAACTCCACTCCAATGTGAGACTGAATGGAAAATCAGTGTTTCGTCTAATTTAGCAGAAAATCCTTTAATTTTACTCTTTATTCAGATATCAGTCACTGTTTCGTAGAATATTCTGTGCGCTCACAACCGCTCAGCGAAAGCCTTTCATTCCGATTGAATCCTCGTTTCCTATCTATACTTAAACACAGATTTGATTCTCGACTCTAATACTGACTGCAATCTAATCATCGATTTATTCCCACTTCACTTATCATTACTATCTATTCGTCTAATCATCCGAAACGCTTAGACCTTTACAAAGGGTCGGCAACTCATCCGTTGCTCACTCAATGCGCTCTTACCTCGCGATCCCTCAGTGATTGCAAACCCGGCCTCTCTTTGACTTTTGATTTAAAGACTTGGAAATTAGTGCAAATTTTTAAATCAGAGGAAAGTATTGTTAGCATTGGTTAGGATTGCGGCCGAAGTTTTATTTGCAATTTAACCGAAGCTAATGTAGTAAATATGGTATTACTAACGACGAGGTAATCAATTCTAACACATTTGCCTAATGAGAGTTCAGCGAAACGTTTATTATCAAAAATAAATCACAAATTTTAATATATTGACCGACTCTTTGCCCAAAACATTGTTAATCGACTGTAAATAAAAGCCATTATTCTCTATCGACTGAACTCTACTTATGTTTCATACAAATGTTCCGTTTGTTCCCAAATCTTGTTAACTATGGAATTAATTTTTCTTATACTTACGCATAGAGTTTCACTCATTTCTCACAATTTTTCAAAAACACTTTCAGTTCATTAAACACTTGTCTGGTATTATAAATAAGAGAAATGCTTTGAAACGAGAAAATCATTTTTTATAAGAATTAATGAATTGAATCCAAATCTCGGATATAAATAAATACTAAGAGATGAGAAAAATGTGACGACAATTGTCTCTTCACTTATTGTCGGTCAAAGAATTAGTCGTTTGAGTTGAGAGCAAAAAGTCATTAGTTATTTGTCGAAATGGGGGGAAAGGGATGCAAAAGCAATGGTCTTATGGCTCGACTCGAAGTCCATTTGAAAATAGTGTCATTTATTTGTCGGTAGAGCCCAACAGACTATTACTACATGTCCTCAAAGCATATGTAGAATAAATAGTTTGACGGATAAGAAAAGTGTGAAAACATTTTCTGCTCTTTTCTCAGTCTTCTTATCGTCGAATGTATCGCAAACTCTATTTAAACAACATTTCAAACTAAGAGCCAAAAAGAGATTTCTCTCAGAATGAAATATATCTTTCGCTCTTCAGATATAGAGCTAAGCCCTTATGTCTGTCCCCACTCTGAGCCCAATCTCATTCACTGTCTCTTCCATTGTATCCCAGTTTCCATTGGGTTCGACACAACTCTCACACTCTTATCGATGCGTTTATTTAACTAACAATAACTCATATGATATATACTTCTCAGAGAACCTACACTTGAAATACACGCTATTCTTAACTTTGATTTTCTTCTCTTCTTTGACGCAAAAAATTTCGTTCATTTTTCTCCGGAAAATCTATTTTTGAATCTGATTTATCCGATTGATAGATGAGAATTGAGTCCAAGAAATAAATGATAAATATTTACATTTTTCTTATCGGCGTTTCATTAGATTCTGACATAAAGAGAAAGAAAATTCTTTAGATATTTAATGAGATAAATGAGCGGTTCTTTCATTCATTCATAGCTCCGAGAATTCATTAAGAAATAAGAATTTAGTTTAGAGTTTGCTTTCATAGTAATAATCGCAAGTCATTTGCGTTTAACATCGTTTCCATCGAAGCCATGCCTACTCTGAATATGTCGGACCGCTTAATGGCATTCATTCATACATCAAATTTTTTATCGCCCGTTCCTTTGGGCACAACCGACAGAAATAAAGTCGAAAATCAGATTAAAACTATTGATTTAAGGAATGAGAGCCCGAATCGAGTGAAACAAAAAGCACTTTCTATTTCTTGAATTTCAAATGCATTATTCATTTTATCTCTTAATTCAAGTATAACTGAGAATATTCTTGAATGAGAAACATCTAAGTTATCATTAATTCTGTTTTCATTTTCTCATATCTTTATCTTAACTTTCAGTTTATACTAAAACGAGAGAATAGAATATCAAAAGTCAAGAATATTCTGTTTTGACTGCAAAACGAGAACTGAATACTAATGTTATTCGCATTCGAATCATTCGTTTGCTCTTCAAAAGTACAAAAAATAAGTTTCAATTTTCTCCTCAAATATAATAAGAGTAGAGTTTCAGAGACAATAAGAGCCGAAAATTACTGTAATTTTCTATTTTCTCGTTGCGGTCATACTCTCTATGTCTGACTGTCGGTCCTCTCCCGACCCCATAGTCCTAACCACAAAAGAAAAGTCACTTAAATCTGATGACAATTGAAATATTAGACCTGAAGTTGTGATCAAATCGTAAAATGATCTCCGAATAAGTTTCAATATCTCGGGTTAATTAGTCTAAGAGATGAAAAACCCGATCAAACCCATTGTGAATCCATTGGAATACTCGAAAGCTTACGGATATCGGGGTATTTGCTCAGAGGAGTAGTTAAGGCTCGGAGTGATCCACAAAGTGCTAAAGGGCTAAACCGTGATTAAAAATTCATTTTTCAGAACCCATTATCTGTTTTGTGTTGAAAGACTTTACTAGACTTTAGTTCACTCTTTGTTGAGAATATTCATTAGTTTCCATAGAAAATACATTTCGAAAACATTTTGAATACAATATTAAACGTTAGGTCTTTTGAGTCTTTTGACTATTTTTCTTCGCCTTAATTACGAGTCCATTATGTGTGTTGTCCTCCAAATCCTTCTCTCAATTCCCGTTATTTCACTTCATTTAATGTTGAGTTCACTTACTTTGCAAACACTTAACCGTAGATTATGTTCAGTGAAATCTTCATTACTTTCTTCGATGAGATCTCAGAATAAATTCAATACAACTTTCGACGAAATACTCATTTTTTGGTTCAATATTAATGCCATTTATCATTCGACTAATTCGATTGACCCCAGAGTTGGCCTAAATTAACACTAAAACCAATTTATCGTTTTCTATAAAATCAGATTCAATTTGCTTTTGCCAGCAATCGATCACTTCTTCGCTAATTTAAACGAATGGATCATTTGCTCAGATCATCTAAATCGTGGTCACATTCCTAACTCTGATTAAATGATCACTTCTTTACATTTAAATGAGAAAATGTTTGTGAATTCAAAGACAGAAAAAGTTAATCGAAACTAATTTCTCGGTCTATTCGGGGAATTGAAAAATACTATACTATTGAGAAAAATCGATGCAATAATAAAAAACGTTTAGAAGCAATAAATTATATGTGTATTGAGCCCATGATGACAGTGGATGGTGACCAGTGGTGACCGGTGATGACCTTGCCATAGCCATAGCCATAGCCATTTGCGATCACACATTTCTACCGTTCCTTTTCTGCTGCGATATTAGAAATAAAAATATATCCAATTTTATGACAAGATATTGCTATTTATGTGATATAACGGCGACTATAATAATGATATTGTGTGCGAATCAGAGCTAAGAGTTGTGTATTGTATTTGACATAAATGTCATCAATAGATATGACAAATAAGTGTTTCGTTTCATTGCGAAGTCATTCCATAGGATTAGAGTTCAAATCGTAAGACAAATCCCAAATCTATTGACAATTAATTGCAATTTATTGCCGACTCGTTATCGCCGGATAACTATTTTTACAATAGTTATCGAGTTTGGTCTCAACAAACACTCCGACAGATCCAGAGCTAAATTGAATTTCTTGAGTATCGGACAAAAAATATATATTAAGAAAATATCGATCACTTGTTTTCCACTATTTTTCTTCATTCAAATCAAATCCTTCGCAAAAAGTGATTGAAAAAATTCAATTCAATCTCATCTATGGATAGGAAAAGAAATTTTTTCATAGGCGCACAAAAATTGAAATCTTCTCTCAATTCTTGAGAACTATTGAACTGTTGTCTAAAATATGAGAGTTTGGAGAGATTTGAAGAGAAGGAAAGTTTATTTTAAAGACTAGAATCTAATCAAATCCAAGCCATAGATCATTATCGAAACGGATATATCTTTATATCAAATCGTATTCTTCTTTTGCTTCCCTTCTCTTCTCTTTATTTCTCACAATCTTTTTATTCTCGATATAAATGTCTTTTTCGTTCACAAAAGGGATTAAAGGCCGCAAACAGATTGACAGAGAGTTACAGTCAAATCCGGTATTGATTCGCAACTTTTAAATCTTCAAAATTGATAACTTGTTAGACTTGGCATCACTTCTGGACTATCACCTAATAAAACAACATTCAAATAATGCATTATTTCCTCTCAAACTTACAAAACAATAAACTCATTTGAATTTCAAACCTATTTATTTGAATAATCGAAACGAATTTGAAAATCATTTCAAACAACGATTTGATAGTATTGTGAAAATTGATGTAAAATGCGTTAATCATTGAATTCCTGAGTCTATTCTCAAATAAATGTATTATTCTTTGCCTTAAAATAACTCATTTCTCTTGACTTTTCCGTTCGATAGGAATCAAAATAAATGAGAAGAAGAGCTCAGTTATGGCACAATAGGTCTGAGCGTTGAGTCCGCCCTCGAATATCGACGAATGGTCCGACATTTTTGCGGTCAAAGAGGAAGAGCTGTGAAAAACATATATTTATTAATTGAAAATCATCGCAAATCTGAGTGTCGATGACAGTGAGAGCCGGTCCGCAAATCACACCAATGATTATAATGAAAGACTGAAAGACTGAGCCGAATGAGAGCCGAACCCTAACGCAAGACATTATCACAACTATTATGTGTCGAAAAAATAATGATTGAAAACAACGTTAAGTGCAGTCAGTATTGAACGTATTGGACGTCTTGAGTGAGCGCTGTATTGAATAGGATTGTCGCCCAAAACCAAATTAATATCCGATATATAAACAGATATATCAGTGAAGAAGAAAATTGTTATCAGAATTGAATTGTCGTTTGAATCGCACTATTATTTCCGATCATTACTTCTGTCCGAATGAGAGCCGCAATAAAGACAATGAATTAATGTTTTGTTTCATCTCTTTGTTCGCTATTATTAATACAGCGATTCATTAATCGTTTGTCTGATTATAACTCTTATTAATAAGTAAATCATCGGTTCGTCGGAATCGTCGGAACCTTTACCGCAATGAACATACAGAAGACGGAAGTAATCCGTTCGGAGAACTGTTATGTGTCTGAAGAAGACAGTCGTCTGAGTCTCGAGTCTCAGAGCTATTATTACGGGTATATCTCGAGAGAGACGGCCGAATGGCTTCTGTGGGACGAGAGCTGTGCCGACGGACTCTATTTGTTGCGCAACTCGAGCAACGATTACGTCCTTTCACTCTGTCATCAGAAAAGGTAATCATTTATTAATTTAATTGATTTTCAGATCAATTATTGAAAACACATTTCGAATAAAACTCAGTACTGTTTACGTCTCTGCCATTCATTAGAACTAATCATTTAATTGTACGATAAATAATAGAATTCATTATTTGTGTCTTTGCCTTATAATCAAATTGATTGCTCGATTAAGATTAGTCTGGCCTTCGTTAGGATATGTTAGCCTTCGTTAGGATATGTTAGCCTTGGATAGTATCGATTCAATTTGTCAATTATGTCCGATTCGCTACATTCGCTTCAATTGATGCAACACTATTGAGATGACCCACATCTCGACCATCAAAGCCAAACCAATCGCTCCTCTCTTCGACTATTAAAATGTTATTTCACTCATAAATACATTAAATCTTTTAAATCTAAGGAGTCTTATAATGAAATGGCACTCATTTTTCAAAACCAAATTAATGCTTAAAATTTTGATTACAGAAAATAAATTTAAAATGAATTTTATAGTCGTCTCTAAAAGAAGATAAATATAGAAACTATTGAATCGCGTATTGAATCGCAATTCAAGTGATTGAGTGAGTGATCGCGTATCGCGTGTTTTGCAGTTAAGTCTCATTTGGGGCGCGAAATAAGACTTTTTATGATTCTTATGATTATTTTCCGCAAACAAATAGTTTTCTTCTGAACAGAACTTTCTCTGACTTTAATCGATTCGATATATTATTTTCATCAAACAATTTATACCCATTTCTAGTGTAAAATAAGCCGCGAATTACAGTATTTTTTACTTTCAAGTCATGTATCGTATCTTAAATGTGAATTCGTTTAATGACTTCGATATTATCGCTATATATCACGCGATTATTATCACTCACTTATCTCTGGCCTCCCGTTATATAACACAACCGTTGGTTTTCTGCCCTAAAACTTATCATTAGTTTTGGGAAATATTTTTACTCAAATTAATATCAGATATCAATCATTCCAATTGTTTTTCTTACTAACGCTCTTTTTCACGATTCGGTCCATTATTTTATAGTTGAAAATCCATATAATGTCATATGTTTTGCGAGATTATTATCATTACTTAGTCTTTCAATTTTCGATCAATTATTTATGGCTCCAAATAATAGTCATTTCATCGGATGTGAAAAATTGATTTATGGTTTGATAATCAGAAGTGCAAAGCATTGCCACAAATATTTCTGGACTAATAGTCCAAAAATAAAGTCCTTTAACACAAACGGCAAACCATTTTTCTTTCGAGTAATAAATTAAAAATTAAGAAAATGTTGTAAAAGACCGAAACAGAACCAACTCTGTCGAGTTCACGCTAATGATCGTCTCGTATCGGCAATGTTTACGATATAGATTTGGTAGATATGGTAGGAATTGAGTAGAGAGTAATGAATAGCAAATTAATGATAAGAATTTCATAAATTTCTTTTTGACTTTCATTGAACTTAGTTTTGCATTAGTTTTGAAATGAAGTTTGAAATACGAAAACTTTTTTCGATGACCTTTCAATGAACTGAATCAACAAAATGACCAAAACTATAGCCAATAATAAAGAATATGTTAGAGAATGCGATGATTTGACGGCAAATGAGTGGATGGAATCAATGCAAACAAATGCCTGATTTGGCAAATAATATATCAAACAGTTTATTAAGTTATGGCTCACAATATTCTCACACATACTCACAATATTTAACTTACTCTTCATCTTTATTAAAGATACCAAAACTTATTGATCCCAACATTGAAATCGTTGGCTAAAAGTCTGTAAAGAGTTTATTGAATATACGTTTAGAGAAAATTTTTGGTCCAAACATAATAAGGACTGACACGAGAAGACCTGAGAGCAGAAAATGCATTAGACTTTCATATTTGAAATGAAAAGATGAAATAACTCAGAAAATATGTGAGCGGTTATGGCATTTGGCTTAAGGCTAAAAATCTACTCAAACTATTTGCAGATAACGTGTCTATAAAAGAGAGAAAACTTTTCTCTCCTTTCAAAAGGATTTCTCTTTGTTATCAATTTATTAAAGCCCGTGACGCAAAAATTAATCTTGTTTTCAATGTTTTCTGTGTTTTCTATGGTTCTTCTTATGTTCACAAATCAGTTGACGTTTTAATTTAAGATAAATTCCTATCAATTGCTTTCATAGTGTACTTCATTATCGAATCACAAAACTGAAATCCGGGGAATTCATACTCCAAGGACTGCCACAAAAGAAGTTCGCGACTGTGATGGCACTGATTGAGTGCTGCGAAGGACTGGTATGTAAGCCCTCGCGTCCGATGCAGGCCTCAGTCGGTCAGTGTCTGCCGCCCACCCATTGGGGGCTTACAGTCGATGAAGTCAGAGACCATATTGTGCTCAAAGCACAAGAATGGGGTTTGACTTCCGCACAATTGGACCGACAGCTCGACTCTGAACTGCACTGGACTTCGTTAGCCTCACCTGTTGTCAAGTCATTAGTCGTGTCCACTCTCCACGAGTTTCAGCCCTGGTTTCACAAAAGACTATCGCGATTGGAGGCCGAGCGTCGGCTACAAGTGAGCGGACATAAGGACGGAAAGTTCATGTAAGACATTCAAACATCTCATTATTCACTAATTGATCATTAGTTTTGTAAAAATGGGTTTCACTTTCGAGTGGGAAGTAGTGGTGTGTCCACGATATCCACGAAACCTGTTCTTTATCCTTATCCTGATTCTCATCAAAACGACTCGGGGTGTACTTCACTCGGCAAACATGTGTTAGCCAATCGATCTTGTTGATTACCAAGTGCTCACCACCTTGACAACTCTTCCCGTGATATTGCACATTCTGGTGGAGCCGATGTCAAATCTTAGTCAATTAATTTAAGATTTCCCTTGATTAATTTAAAGATTCTTTGCTTACTTCGAGAGATTACTTCTAGAAAATGGTATTTCATGTGAATCAGGAGTGGAGTGGAATCGTAGGACAGGCAGAGAAAGGCAGAGAACAGGCAGAAAACGTTAGGACGACTGCACACAGACTCTAATTACTTGTGTTTTTATAGTATAGCAAAAAGTGATTCGATTTGATTGCGAAAAACACTTCCTTTGACTTCAACTGAGAAAACAAATGACAAACACTTTTCATTCCATTTGTTTCCTTTCATTCCTAACATTCACTTCGCTATTGATTGCATGAAAAAACACTCCATTTTTCTCTACTTTTGACCACATTTTTTAAGACAAGGCCTCTATTTGTCTGTTAGTCCGATAAACGCTTTGTATTTCGTTCACAGCTATTAAACTAAGAGACTGTAAGCGAAGAGACCAGAGAAGAGTCAAAGAGGGCCTCAAAAAAGGACAACAAATAGTTTTCTTCGCTTTACTTTTGACTCGAAAGCAGTTTAAATCAAGAATTTCTATTAAGTTGAAAGTCTGACATCAAAATCACAACCAAACAGATTAATAGTCCTGTCCTGAGCCGCACAGATATGGTGAATGTGTACTCGATCTCAAACCTTGTGACGAATCAGTTAATAATTTTAGAGAAAAGTGTAAAATTGGGAAAATATTTTCAAAGAAAATATTGTTTGAGAGCCGAGAAAATTGATTCAATTTCTTCTTTTTCTGGTGAACACAACGGAAGCGAAACTTATTTTCTCTTACAATAGATTCTGAAGAATGAGATAAGAAATTGAGAGACCATTGAATGTTTGGCACAAAAACCCATTCGATGTGACATTCGATGAGTGAATTCTAGAGATTTATTTCTCTTGTATTATATATTTTTCTTACTATTTATATAACTTTTATTCTTGAGATATATATACACCGGTTATCGTCTTTTGTATACCTTCTCATCTCATATATAGAAAGTACAGAATATTTGATTTTCACAACGAATTCGCGAAATTGAATCAAACGGTGAGAACCAGTGAAGTATACCCTCAGGACTGATGTCTTTATAGCGAACGCTATTCGTCGTTAAATACAGTATTCCTTTGTGTGTAACGAAAGCATTACCTTAAATGAATTGAATCTAAAAATCCTTTTCTAATCCGGAATGTCATCCAAATAATAATTAAACCAACAATTTATCATTTATTACTACCGATAATGTCTTAATGTTAGGACAAACTAGCATAACATTAAACTATATTATCGTTAATCTAATTAATTCTGTGACCTTAGGCTCTGTAGGGGTCAGAATAGAAGCAAAGAATCGCTCGATTCTTGTCATTCAAACCAACATTCAGTGCGTTATTGCTTTCATTCAGAGCCAACCCCTCTTTGAATCCCTCTTTGAGTTTTAGACCGATTGAAACTCAATATCAATGTTTCTCCAAATTTGTAACCGATTTTCAAATTGAATCTATTATTTAGGGTCAGAGAAAGGGACGACTGTTCGTACGCGATATGTCTATCATTCGAGTCCACTATAAAGCACTATCGCATTGATATCCTTCCGTCGGGAAACTTCTGCATTCAAGACGGACCGCAATTCCAGTCCATTATTGCCGTAAGTATTGCACAATGGGCTCAATTCGAGTTCGGCTTATTTGGCGATTCATAACAAACAGAGTTCTTTCATAAAGTCCTTATCCAATCATTTTGAGACTGATTTTTGCGATGTCATCAAAAATTATCTCTTCGTTAGTCGTTTCCCATTAGAAACGATAGGATTTAAAAGCGATTCAATAAATACATGATTTAAATAAAAATTTCATGACTTCGTTGACAGTTGTGATCAGTTGTCTCGCTATTGAATGAGTCACTACTTAATAGGTATTTATCTGAAAATCGTAAAACAAAATTGTTTTCATTGCATTTGAAGCCACTTTTGACGGAATAAATTTCTCATTTAATCCCCCGAAATCTCCCGAAATGTCTTCCTCTGTATTATTATTGTCTGCAAATTGAAGTCAATTAAAGGCATTATTAGTCCGACAAATGTTTTTCTGAAGCAATCACTTCATTGCATATAAAATAGAATTTATTTTCTTTTGGTTTCACTTCGGTTTACATTTAGGGCCGACAACTGAACAGTAATTTCTCTTCTTTTCCATTATTCTTATCTCCGAGAAGTAGTTCTTCCGAGTGATCAATGAAAGGATCAAGATTTTCCTCTCTTCACCAGATTTCTTCACTTTCTCATTCATATAATCAAATTAACTTAATTTTCTGCTCGTTTTGAAAGTACGACCAAAATAGAAGTTATTTAGCATAATATTTAGTAATAAATTCTTAATGTCTTCATAAAAATTCATAATTCAAAAGATGATATATAAATAAATTTGTTTACATCAAGACATTTGAGTCAATTGACAAAAAGGTAATTTAGAATTCAAATGGTGGACAATATAGTAGTAGTGATGGTCAGTGATGGTCACCGTGGCTACAATTCAAATGACATGTTTGAGTAAATGGTATTCTTGTGTAGAATAGTCTCATAGAATGCAAGAAAATAGAGAATATGTGCCCGAAATCACAAATGAGTATCAGTTGAGAAATCAGTTTCAATGTTTGCACATCAAAGGGAAGGCAAGGGATGGCCATTGAGGGCAAGTGTACAGTAAAGCGATGGACAAACAGTTTAATGGCTCAACGTTTCTGTGTTTGCATAACATTTGTGGTCAAAAATTTATGTGACTTTCAGTAAATCTCATCTTATTTTGAAAATAAATTTAATGTCATTTCAGACCAACAAAACTCAATTCAATCAAATCAATTCATTTATGTGATGACAAACAAGAGATGAAAAGAATTTTATAACAACCTATAGATTAGCAAAAAATCACTGAAATGTCTATCATTTTAGTCGCGATTCCTATAATAGGGTTCGAATAAAAACCTCTTCTCTTCGCCCATTCCTGAACCGTTCGGGTGATCACCTCTGGGGCACATCACTCGACCCTTCAATGCCTACTCATATAATTAGTCTTCACTTTAGAACTGATCCCAATTTATAATTACCCGGTTTTTTGTTGTGATTGTTGTGAACAAGAAATTTCTTGACATTATTCTAATTACCCGATCAGATGTCAGCGACAAACAGGGCTTCGGAACAAAGCAATGCTTTACAGCAAACAATTTTTTATACAAGACTTGAGCGCAAAAAATAGTTTCGTTAGTAATAGCTGTCAGAATAGAGGCAGAGATGAAGAGTAAAAGTGATTAACGACTCGAACACTGAGTTTGGATCCAAAAAATCATTTACTGAGTGCTCAGCGAAGAAAAGTCTCATTTATTTCATATCAGACTAATTATAGAGTAAGAGCTGTACCTAATGTGCATTTAATCAATGCCTTTACTCCAATCACTTTCCCGTTATGGCTCAGTCACTGGTTTAGAGATGAGAAAACCCTTTTTCCAACTCTCGGACAAAAAATTGGGTAAAATTTTAATTAAATTTAATGACAAACAGTTTTTTTGGGCACAAATTATTTGTGGAAACTTTGACTTAGATTTGAAATAAATTTTGCCTAAATTGAGATATATTTAGAAAAATGTGTGACAGTATTACTGAGACAGTGATTAGTAGTAAGAGTCAGAAGAATAACGGAAATTACATCAAAACTAATAAATCATTTGAGAAAATAATTGACAAAAAGAATGAAATTAAGAAAATATATTAAACGTCTTTGAGTTGTAGTAAAACAATAGTAATAATAATAGTTTCCTAAGAATTAGTGGCGAATAACGCGACTCAACAGTAAATGGTTTGCAATTTTTTACGGAATTGAAATCAAGAGCAACGACTGATTCAAAGCCAAGAATAAGGGATAAAATTATTGCACAAAAGATATAAAAAGGATTTGAGACGAAACAGAGTCTGACCAATGATGTGCACCGATAGACATACTTATTGCTCAATTGAACAGATTGTTTGTCTGGGTTTGGATCAGATTATTGACAGATAAGTCACTTCGAGCCAAATACTCAACGTTTCTCAACATTCAATATCTTCAATACTGAGCTCAGACTCGTTTTGGACCATAATTTTTAATAATAGCCCTGTTTATGGACATCTCTGATACCAAGAAGTAGTGATACCATTGAAAAAATCGTCTGAAATTTCTTCCATTAATGTTATTAACTCTGAGAAGACTTACGGCTTATTAGTATTTATTGTTTGAATCGATGGACTCTTTTCATGAGAGACAACGAGTTTAACTGAACCGTAAAAATAGTCATAAATCCGAAGTGTTTTTTGTCTCTACACTGAAAAAACATATTTTGACATATTTTACAGACTTTTACTCCAATCTCTCCATTAGTTGAGTCGATATAAAACAGTCGATTGGAAAAGAGATGTAAAACTTGTGACAGTTGTTGGAAAAGATAGTCTTGGGCTCAGACATTGTTATCATGACGTCGAGGGTCGGAGTAATCTATTTTGGAAGTAATTATGTAGAGTATGATCACTTCGATCACTCCGATCGTGTCCGCCGTCATTCAAATTACCTCCAATTAGGAACAACTAATTGATTACACAATTTTTAGATATAAATTAAGTAATTAAGTAAAAATAAAAGTTTTAGAGGGAGAGTACCCTTGATTATAGTCCCTATATTACTAACTAAACCAGGGATTTGCGACAAATCCCTTGTCAAATGAGGCTTATTATATAATTTTGTTGACTTTCTTCGTAAAATTGAATTAAATTTTAAAGCAAAACAGAAAATCATTTATTTGTTTGCAATCGTTATTCAAACAAAATTTTTAATTAATTGATTGAATGACTGTTTATTCCAAAAACCAATAATTTCGGTGAAGAGAATAATCTTTTTTTTCGCTAATAAAAACTATTTTTACTTTTCCTTCAAAGGCTTTCCTTTCTTTTGGAAGCCTTTAAATTAAGTTATGGTTAATTGTAATAAATTATTCACTAAAAGTGTCTCACTTTCTGTGATCAAAATCTTTGGACAAATATTAGCAAAAATATTATCCGATCTCTAGTATGACAGCCAATAGTGTGCGCGAAGGCTCTTATTATTCAATAACCGCTCGGTATCGATGAAAACTAATTCGTTCACTGATTATAACGGTTCTGATCTCCAGATTAGTATAGAATTACAGAAAGAGATTAACAGAATTTGATTCTGTTTTTGTCTGCATTTGAGCCTCGATTTCAGTGCCGTTGGGATTGAATCTATTGATCGATACTCTGATGGCATGACTTCTAGCAATGGGAGTGTCACTAAAGGGCAGACATTAGCACAGAATCGATGAATATATTGAATGATTAATGAGTTATCAATGGCTCTGACAATAGGTTTTCCAAGAGATTCAACATTTCTCTCGATCGACAAAATTTGCTAAAATGTGTGTCTTTTGTGAAGTGATTGTCAGTAACCGAGACTTTGGGCACAAAAGCAAAGTTAGTCTACTTTTATATTCAATTAACTTTTGAAAATATGGAACAGACGTAAGGAAAGCCTAATTGATTCCGATAATAGAGAAATTTCACGAAATTCCGGTCAAATCTGTTGAGAAAAGCATTTTTCAAAATTAATTACTATTTTTCTTCTCTTTTTGTCTAATCCTTTGTAAAGTTGTGTTGACTGACACATAAATTTAGATTTAATTCATAACTGCTTTGAAAAAACATTTGTGACATGTTTTGCGTCCCTTTCCTCTGATCTCTATATCAAAGCATAGATAAAACAATTTTCTATTCATTTTCAGAGCTGTCACTGAAAGTAACGCATGAATTAGTTTTTACGATACAAAGGAATCACTGAATGGGTTGTCGTTTAAACTCTTTTCCACTTTTTCTGACGACTTCTCTAATTTCAAATCAATTTATACGCTTTAATGAATTCCTGAAGTCATACAAGCATTTAATCTGAGAATTCAAATTAGATCCCGAGTCAGAACATCCGAATTCCCGATCTGATCATTCTTATAGTGGGTATCAATAGAGCTCTTCTTCTTATGACACATAATCGCCAAAAGAGTCGATAAATTTTGTATAAATTCAGATCAAAACTAACGAATTCATTGATTAGTTGGTCAGTCACTACACAATCTGGTCATCGGGTCTGTACTGCGCGTTGTCTGAGCCGTGCCGTCGCCCGCAGTCCCTCATCAAAGAGTTCGCACAACAAACTGACCACAACTTTAAGACAAGTCGCCAAAGGAATAGAAGTCTGTCAATGGAAAGGACACGGAATGCGATCAATCGGACGGTGAGGTCATCGACGCCGACCAATATCAAGATCAAAGAGTGGTTCGCAACAATCAATCATAAGTTTAATCGCATTAAAAAGCAAACTCAAGAAGTACTTCATCAGAAACATCATCCACTGATTCAGGACCAATACGAGTGTTCGGGTCAGTCTTCTCCAGTCCATTCCAATCCGTCCCTTCAGATCATCGCTAATCACTTAATCTGATCTCATTTAGAGTAAAACCATTTTTGAAATGCGCTTATTGTCGGTAATAAATATTTGTATCTTCAGATCAGTCGCTGACAGAAAATAAATAATTTTTTGTCGCAACAGATAAGCGAAGTTCGCGACCAAAGCGACCAAAAAAGCAGTGTTTGTCCAAAGTTTTAGCGCAAACACTATCGAAACACCCAATCCATCAGTTGAGGGATTAGATCCCTAAACAAAGGGGATATTTGTGTCAAACAGATCTGTCCCACTATAGACCAATGTCGCCGACATTTATCCGTCAATTAGTGTTTTCAGTCATTAACTGTCTCTCAAATACTTATCTTTGATTAGAGTTTAATTTGATATGACTTTTGAAGGGATCGAAACGTATTAATAAAGATTAGACCCGAAGTTAAGGACCAGAACCCACCCAACCATGGCTTTTGTACTTTTGTTTCTTCAGGAGATTCATTAGAATATTGATTCTCAATTCCTAATTTGAATTAATCAAGAATTAACATTCAAATTGGTTTCTCTAAAAAGATCTAATGTAAGGAATCATTTGAATAATTGATCGCTTTCTCTGTTCTTCAGGTGATATATCATCGCTGCTCACACTCAGGCGTCACAATCACCACCAGTGCTGTCATAACCCGAGCCACAGACTGACCCAAACAATGATCGGTCGCTCGCACGAGGAGCCGGTCTTCGGGTCGGGCAATATATTCGATCTGAACAGCGATTGTTTGCCGACACATAAGACATCGCACGTCAGACACACCCAAACCACTGATAACAGCAATCCAGTGAGCGATCAGTCCATTGAGTGTCAGCTCAAATGCCATCAGAGACTTGTCAGGAGTTCGTCCATCGATACTATACAGGTATGGATTGGTCGGCAATTACTCAATTGGAGTGTTAGCTCATGGGATCCCATGATAGACATTCTGATCGCTATCAGACTGATTGAAATTAAGATACGGCAGACATCTTGTCATACAATACCCGATCTAATATCGTTCGCTTATTAAAGCTTTTCTATAGTTTCTTATATGAATAAATTCAGTGATGACCAACGGGGGGAACAAATATGGGAGGATTTGGAAACAATTCTCAACAGCGAACCAATTGGTTAATCACTGGAATTCTCGAATGTATTGGAAATATAGAAGCATTTGAATCTACTTTAAGTTCAAACCGATTCTGAATCCCAACAATTGTTTCAAACCATATGCAGAGCTGACGGCTATCATCCGATTCAATGCGATTCCCATTTTATAATGGATTTTATTCTCTAAACATTAATTCATTCAAAAAGTATTCATATATTCAAAGCTTAAGTAAAAATTAATTTCTAAATCTCTGCTGAATTCTCACGAAATTCCTATTCATTTGAAAAGTTTAATCAAAGCAATAATTCTTAGGAAACGGCTATTCATTGCCAGAGCTATCCCTCGCTATCCCTCGCTATAAACAGAGGAAACTAAAGGAGAATATTGAATAAGAAAAATATATTTTACTCTCTTTTGCCAAATGTTTCGAAACTGAATCACGAAATCCCAAAAGTCTTTTGAGTCAATGATTTTGGTTTAGTTTTCAAATACAGGCCTTTGATGTAAATTATTGTTTGAAGTGTTCGATTGGGATCAGAGACAGCATCCGATTTAAATCTGTTCTCGCATTTCGTGCGCAAACAAATTCACAAACTATTTATTTCAATAATATTCTCGAATTTATTTCCACTCAAAACAATCAAAACCAATGTCTCTCAGATTAATCCCAAGGATTCTCAAAATGATTGAAATCTCGAATTGCAATCGAGTCGTAAGGAATCGCATCAAACATATTGAATAGCATTAGATGTGAGCCAACAGTCGAACCATGCGATCGACGCCCACATTGAAAGTTCTCGGGATCACCAGAATTACCAGATTCGAGATCAAAATCTTTCCACTAGTCTTCTCATCGGTATTCTTATTTAAAGGGCTTAATACTAATGAAATGCAATTAACATATTAAACATATTAAATATGCAAATGTTAACAAATGTTAATCCCTTTCCATCCCTTTTCATCCCTTCCAGGCCTTAATGAGTGATCAATCCTTGAACTCAATCCGATTAATGCATTCCATACCACAACCGCTCACACCTCCAGTGCCGGCTCCGAGAAAGACCCTGAGGACAGTCACAAACACCACTTTCAATAAAGTCTACGTCAATAATGATGTGCTTCAAAGGACCCAATCGTTGGACGAGTCGGCCAACAGTCGGGCCAATTGTTCCGACGGTCGTTGCAATCATTGCACCGAATGCTTAATCGACTTCAATCAAAGTTCCGAAGACTTTGACATTATTTTCAATTTCTATAACCGAAGTCTCAATAATAACAACAATAATAGCTCGAAATGTGAGCGAAAGTGTAGGCAATCAATGACAGGACAGGCCATCGATTTATTAACCGGTAATGAAAGCAAAGATAAGACTACTTGTGCTGAAGATTTGGTCGAAATATTTACGAATCCATTAATCGATGGCAACAGAGATACGAATCAATCAATTAGTTGTGATTTATATGATTCTAATACTAATACCAATAGTTTATCATCGGTTGTGGCAAATGTGGGCCAAAGTAATGACGGCTCGGATGCCGCCAACAGAGCCACCGAAGCCCGTCCTATCACTCGCGATGACCAAAGCCGTGATAAAACCGATGTCTTTAATGATACAAACGATCCAAACGTTTCCTCAAATATCGATTTATTGAAAGAGTTTGACATTTGTTTCAATTCAGTTAATAATCAAAACAATTGTAACAATAATGAGACAAATAGTGTCCAAAGTTATGAATACGATTGCATTGAACTCCAGAACGAGTCAATTGTGAAGAAGGCATCCATCGGTGTCGCAGACCTCAGCAACACTGACAACACATCCAAAGTACCGATCAAACAGTACGATCTGAGTGAGTATATCACCTGTTCATCTGTCAAGTTGTCCAACAATCGAATCTAACTCTCTTTCCCGCAACAGTTTGTTTGTCTGAAGAACCCGAAGAAGTGCTACAATCGTTGTCCAAATGCAGAAGAGGTCCGCTTTGTATGGATTCAAAGTGTATAACAATTAAGCGGCGGATCGGAAACGGATATTTCGGTGATGTCTATTTGGCTACCATTCCCTGTTCGACGAGTGCGGCCGCCATTCAGTTGGCCGTAAAGATGCTCAAAACGAATGCCTCTCAACAGCAAAAGGTATTCTCAATAATCAAATTCAAGACATTTGGGATCACTTTCTATCTGTTCTTAGGCTGATTTCCTTCGAGAGGCTCAGGTCATGTCCAGACTCATACACAAACACATCGTCCGACTTATCGGCGTCTGTTGTGGCGAACCATTTATGCTGTGCATGGAATTGGCGCCATTGGGACCACTGAACAGATACCTGATCACAGACCCCGGAAGACATATGACAACTAACCATCTCTTGCAACTCATGCTTCAGGTTTCCAAAGGAATGAACTACTTGTGTGGCCAGAACTTCGTGCACAGAGATCTGGCCGCCAGAAATGTTCTGCTCGTCAGTGAGAACTTGGCCAAAGTCAGCGACTTCGGAATGTCCAGAGCAGTGGAACCGCAGCACGACTACTACAGAGCCAGTCGGGCCTCGAAGTGGCCGCTCAAGTGGTACGCACCCGAATGTATATACTATTACAAGTTTACGCACAAAAGCGATGTCTGGAGTTATGGCATCACTCTATGGGAAGTGATGGCCAGAGGAGTAATGCCGTATCAGGTATTGGACGACACAGTCTTACAAATTGTCTCAATTAATGTGCTCTTTTAGGGAATGGATGGTCAGGAGATCCTAAGGATGATTAAGGACAACAAACGTTTGGCCAAACCAGACAACTGTCCGGTGATTATCTATCAACTAATGTGGAACTGTTGGCAATTCAATCCCGAGGACAGACCAACGTTTCAGCAGATATGCGACCGATTAGAGACTTACCTTCGCTAATGTCGATTGTGTTCGTGTGACTCCTAATAACTCATAGTATAGTTAGTATCGATTATATTAACTAATTGTTAGATTATTAGAACAAATCTCAGATAATATGAAGTTTTTATAAGAATTTATTATTTGTTTTTTGCCATAGAATTCCTATTTTTGTAATAAAATTCAATAACAATAATAAAATTGTATTCAAATCAAATCGTTTGGTGAAAGTGAACTACACTTCACTCGAAATCATAATTGATATCTAATTTGGTTTTTGAGATCAAATTGAATCGCAGAACAAGTGTCTCGTCGTTTGAAAGCCCTCTTAAGTAGGTTTGAGAGCAATTTGAAGCCAACCGTCGGTACATCTCTTCAATACTTGTGCTCTGATTTAATCGAAATGAGTTTCACTGCAATTGAGTTTATTATTATCTATAGTTTAAGCTAATTGTTTGAGATAACACTCTAATAGATGTTTATCTAATCGATTGAATAATTGAATTCACTCTCACAACGAGTCCAAAGACTTATATTTGCATTGGATTTAATTGGTTTCACAGAGATATTCAAATTGTCTATAATTTACCTCATTTTGAGAAATAATCAATAAAATGGGTTAAATAAATGTTAATAAAGTAAATAATTGAAATTCCAATCATGGGATTCAATCGTTTGGCTTAAATGTTTTGCTTGAGATCATAAATATCTATTCAAATAA
>JAQGAJ010000059.1:0-25045 GCA_034689365.1 Liebstadia similis | reverse complement strand
GTACTTATTCATAACGGCTAATCATTAAGTACATTTTCTCAAAATATGTAAAATACTTACTAAATAAGGGCATCTGGTCAGTCTATTTGCGGACCTCAAGTGATGTATTCCTCTTATTTGGCAAACATTCATCGACTCTGCAAAGCATACATCGATAAGCAAGGTATTCAACATTGGACTCCATTGGTGTTCAACACATTACCCGATTATTATTTGCCACTAATAACACTTTTGCTAAACAAAACTGATAATTGTTTGCAATTTTACATTATAAATTTTAATAATAACTGAAATTTACACCCATAACTCGTTAACTTCATGAGCACGACATTGATTATTATGCTAAACACTTTTATAGCACATAATTTAGAAAATTTTCAAATAATATTAAATCCAAGTTCATTGTGAAAGAGGGCTCAGACTTGAGATCAGACAAAAGGATCTCTGGTTTGCAATTGAAATGAGAAATAAGAAGAATACCCAACGAAGAGATGGAATCTTTCATACAAATGCCTTTCGATATCATCCAAACCGATGGCTAATGATCTCAATTGCAATGCAAACAATAATAAAACAAATGGATCGGAAAGTGAGCCAAAAATTGCTTTCACTTTTATTTTAGTGATAATACGGTGTTTTCGGTAACAATTCGATGCCTTTGCCATCCCTTTGCCATTCCTTTCCCATCGCTCTCTCCTTTATTAGTGGTCTTACATTTGAGCGAAGAGTCTAAAGGCTTGGTCTGGTGTTCGTCAGATCCGATCGCGGTTTCCATTAGCTATGAGATGGTTATATAGAGGGATATATCCCGCGATGAACAACAAATTCAACGACTTATTTATCAAAAATGCAAAGACTATCGTCTCATTTGGAGCCCACTCTCCACTCGGTTGATGACTATATTCCTTTTGGCTCAGCATCTGATGTCTTGTTCGCCAAAACTCACTGAAATGTGTGGCCATTAGGACCGGAGGGTTAGGATTGGTATGAGAGTGAAGGCAAAGAAATTTGCCTCAAATGGGCAAACATTGCATTTAGAAGATTGTCGGCGGCGTTAATGAAAACTAACCTCGTTTATCGTTAATTTAATGGCAGAAGGATTTATTATGGCATGAATAGCATGATCTGACTCTCGAGCACAACCAGGCGGAGACAAAATGATAAACAACAACAAAATATTGTTCTTATCTTCCAATTAATTTCAAAAGTCTTGCATATAATTAATTGCAATCCAATTAATTGCAACAAATTTAAGGGATATTTAAATAAATTTGTTTTCTCAGAGAATTCCCACTCGTTTTTGGTTTAACTCGCGATAAAAAACTTCTTGAGATTAGACTCAATTCCAGAGACGAACTAATAATCTCTTGCTTTTCGGTCTTAATTTAATTTCTATTCACTTCTTGTGAGCGCAACAAAACTGATATACTATTAGTGGAAAAGGTATTTAAGTGTTTGGTCTGACTCTGGGCTTGACTTTAATTTTCGTTAACAAAGTATTTACGATATAAAAGAAATGCAATAAAAAGTTAAAAGACTTACAAAAAGTCTTTTCTGGAGTTAAAAGATATTAAACGGCAAACAAAGAGTAGAAAAACAATACTCGAGAACAACCATCAGTACTATAATAGCTGTGATCAGAGGAGAGAATAAGTTTTGTCACTAAATTGGGATTTATTTGCTGAACCAAATTGAACAGAGAGTTGGTATCGGGAGTGACAGGACTGCCATCGCCAGACCCGACTCCTACTACCAGTGCATTCGTCTCTCTAACGAGATTAACCCATCTCTAGGTTCAGATAGTTTCCGGACATTAATTACACATTGAATGTGATATCAAATTAGATTCAAATCAAAAACAAAATCATTATATTTAATGCAATAATCAGGGGATTCAGTGACGAAGATCATGGTTATGGTGAGTCGGCTCACGACAGACGCAAAATAAAGATGAATGACATTAAACACAAATCGTTTGAAATGCAGGCATAAGTGCAGAGAAACGGCAACAAAAGCAACAGAAAGCAAAAGATTACCCAATTTTTGGCCCGATTTTACCCCGAAATGAAAAAAATCGCACGACTTTTGTGTTTCAAACCATGGTTTCTCTTCTTTACCTCGCGTTCACTGTCTCTCACAATCTGTTCATTTGTCTTAAGGGCAGAAGAAATTGCGGAAAAATATAATAATAAATTGAAGAATATATTAGACGAACCGATAATAAACTGATTGCCGGGATATCGGAGTTATTTATCCGATTTGCCAGACATGAGAAGTATGTTAAGCCATAAGAATTAATAAAATGAATAAAAAGGTGAAAAATAAATAATTTGAATAAAAATAACATCTTTTCCAATAAAAATTCTGAATTAACCAATAATTTAATTGTGTTTTCCTGATATTCAAAACTTGAGTTCAAACCATATAATAAGTTATTTAACATTCGTTTTGCTTCCGAAACACTAAATCCAAGACAAGAATCGATGGATCAGTTGCTAAGATATCACTTATCAGGCAATTAATACATAAATTGAGACAATTTTTCTCCGATTCGTCCGCTTTTATGTGATATCAATTCGAATGAATTTGTTCTTCAAATATAATAATAAATGAATAATCGATTTAAAAAGAGATCCGATGAGCAAAAAGACTACTTTGGGTTAAAGTGAAGAAAAATTAAATAAATGAATGGTTTTCTATATATTATTTAATAATTATTTCAAATCCTTGTATTTAAAGACATATTATTAATGATTTTAATGCGTGTCTTATATAACAAATATATATTTCAATGCCTTATAATCTAATAGTTATCTATCAGTTAATAATTTTGTGTTATTTTTTGCAGTTATTCTCAAAAATACAGATCAATGGCAGTCCTGAAGGGGAGAGAAGGAGAGGAGAGAGACGTCTAAAGCCATCCCAAACAGGATTTCCAGTTTGGAGTACAACCGATAGTCAGAACCGAAATTATTATTAATAATATTTGATTTTCTAAAATACATATTCAATACAAACCACAGTAAAACATGTCTTCTTCTTCAGCACAACCACAGAGTATTAGGTCTTCTTCTTTGGGAGGGATTATATCGCTGTTGAGAATCAGTTTCCAGTATTGAGGTATTGAATGAACGGTCTCTTCGACTGTATTTAAATAGCAATCAAGTCTTGAGAATAGAGAGAAACCAAATACTGACTGACAATAATAGTCCGATCGACACAATTATCGATACAATCGGACTGAGTCTCAGACTCTGAGAGAATCCGTTTTCACGATATTCCCAAACATTTTCACAATCAATAAAATACCTATACTTTCACTCTATTGATAGGGATGTGCATCGGGTGGGCAGTGATAGCCACCAGGAAATAGTGTTTTCCAAACAATTGATATCAAAATTCAAATCGAGATAACCGGCGGCACTACTCGACGGCCAATAAGAGCCACTTCTGGCCAACTCTGAGCCAACACTAAATTGAAAGTCACTTTTCTTCAGTATATTTTGATATTCAATACATTCAGAGCTATCAGTGATGAGGAAAAAATTCAAATAAAAAATGAGATACTATTCAAACAGATCTGAATCGTCGGCAAAATTTGTGGCCAAAAAGTTATATTCAATTCTCAATTGGAATAACACTTATTATTAGATATAAATTTCAAAGCAAAACATATCTAAGAATCGCGAGCTATGAAAGTGATGGAAAGCCAGAGTCCAGGCATCGGAACACAAATTATTAATACTTTATTTCCATAACAAACATGTATTCAAATATCGATCAGAAGTCCCAAACTCTCAGTCATTATATAATTCAATATTTATTTTTGTAATTCTATTTACTCTGAGAAACGAGTTATAACGTGAAGTCCAATACCATTGCAAAACATTAATATCTAAATAATATCAAAATTCTTGGTCTAATCTAATGAAAGGACAGACCATATAATCACTCGAATGATGAGAAAACAGATTCTCAGAGAAGAGAAAAAGAGAAACAATTTTAATAATATTTTTCATTAATGTTTGTTATGTTAATAAACTCTTCAGAATTAATAATTTCATATCCGATGTGCTCTTAATCTACAATCAGTCGAGTCTTACCCTAAAACTAAGCCCAGAGTATGAGCTCTGGACTGGAAATCGTCGGAAAAACTCATTTAATATTCAATAATTAAATTTAATATAAAACTAATTTAATTCAAACCAAAATTTCTTAATCTCTTCTTTTAATTGAGAAATCGAATCGAGTTATTAGTAAATTATTAATTTCAGGAATAGTTTTATTCTTCTTCTAATTAGAGATATGTTTGGGCTCTGGTATAGCCTTTCAAAAGCCGTTTCCCCTATGTTTAGGCAAATTTCACGTCAGTCTTATTAATAATTTATTTCTGGCTATCGATTATTATTCAAACAAAAACAATAACTCTTATAATGAAATAATAATTTTTTCGAATTTATTTTTTACTTTTAGTTTACCTTCTCTTTTGACTAATTTATTTGAAGAGCAGAAGAGATGGGAAGAGAGACCCGAATCCGAGTCCGAACACACACTTTGAATATGAGCTCAAAAAACGAGACCAAAAAATAAATAAATAATTATTAAAATAATAATCAGAAGAGAAAAATGATTAATCAGTTTCGCAAATGAATAGATAAGACTCGATATGAAGAAGAAGAAGAAGCGGACCAAAGAAGCGATGGTTTGCATAACCGAAGATATTTTACTCAAATTTATAGCATTTCCTCGAAGTATTGAAAAATACCAAACGATTTGCGATAACAGTCCTCTCTATTTGAGAGGCCATTGAATTCTCAGATAATTTTCAATAACAAAAAACGAGAATTTTTGTCGAAAAAATACTATTTAAGAAAACTAATGATCGGAATTGATCTGAAAAAGCGAGCATTTCTTCACTTGAAATAGCGATACGAAAAAATTGGGTGTTTTATCACCAATTCTTAGAAGAGAATGAACGCGATCTCGATTTGTCGGACGATTAATGTCATTAAATTCGTGAACCACTCGTTGTCTGAGCGACAGATCGTTGGAAACAAAACGAATTAAATCTAATTTACTTCTTATATGTAAACAAGTCTTTCGATGAGATGCCAAACAAGAGGTCCATAACTCGAAGAATCAGATCATAGCGGAGACAACACTTCCCACTCATTCCTTATTCTTCAGTTCAGTCTTAACTTAATTCAGTTAAACATCGTTCAGACATTGCCTTTCGGTTATCGATAGTATGAAAACCAAAGAGAATGTGTTCACTGAAGACATTGTAAGCAAATCATTGCTAACTTAATAATAGAAAACAGAATAATCAAAAAGAAAGGACTGAACGAAGAATTTTTTGTATACTATTTGTTGTCATCGCTTCCTCTCATCCGTCAATGCATTTATCGACAGAAGGACACAAAAACATCAGAGAAAACACTTTTTCGCGATTCTCAGACAAATATATTACAGACTCTTATATACTATACTTAATAGTAATAAATATCTTTTTCGCTACGGATTTGTAAACATTTGTTAGTAAACAATAAATTTCTTATTTATTGTGTTTGGAGTTATAGTTGTCTATTGTATCGGCAAATAGTGAGATATCCAAAGACATTAGAGTCCAAGGAATCAGGAATTATGTCAATGAATGTCAATATGTTGGCAATCGTTGGCCCCAAAGGCCGAACGCATTCAAACCATGCGTTAGAACCAGATATCAAAAGACAAGTGACAGTGAATGAGAAGTGCCGTCACTAAAGAGACTATTCTTCGAGACTATTCAGAAGACTATTCTTCGTTGTCTCTCATATGTCGGACCAGAAAAACGTCGAGACATTGGGTTTTTAATGTATTTTTGGCACATTTTCTGTCTCTTTATTGTACTCTCAATGCGTTTATACCAACACTAAGTAAAACAAAACTATTACATCGAGAAAGACATAAATCGATGAAATGACAGGTCTCTCACTGACTGACACTTTCCCTACCAGTGCTTCAGACACTGTCCTAACTCACAGAACCCCTAAATTGATATAAAAACGGCGAAAAAATTTCAGCGAAATGTGTATAAACAGAGAGAGAGTATGCGAAATGATTGGCAAAAATGTGGGGAAAAGCGAAACGAAACTAAAGTTAATTCAGATTATTGTTAGACTGAACTCGATGTGAGACAACATTAGACAACACACCGAATGAGTGGAGCCGGAGATGAGAACAAGCGCTCAGAACAGACTCCAATACACATCTTCTATGGGTATGGCTATGGAGTCACAGTTGGCTTGAATTAAGGCTCACAACATGTTTGCCGAATGGAAGGCCTTTGACACCAATAGCCAGGCATTGCTCCGATCAATAGTCCTGATCATAGTCTTGATCCGGACTGACAGCCGATTGACTCGATTGAGAAGATCGCCAAACAAAAGGCAAATTTTACAAATTCTTTATTCACAACCCTTTGTGTATTTGAATTGGAAAGGAGTTGAGTTGAGATGAGCTCAAAGATGAGCCCAAATCGTGTCTATTGTGTTGATTCTGCACATTCTCTCATCCAAACAATCCTCTACTCATACAAACTTCAAATCCATTCATCAATTAAAGACAATTATTCGTAATTAATCTTCATTTCAATTAAAGACAATTGTAATAAATGTCTGTCCGAACGATCGGTTCATCACTACAAAGGCGTTCAATTAGTTGTGAAGGTCTGGCGATTCCCATATGTGAGCACTGATGGACTCCGGCCTCGCATCAGCTTTGGCTCAACTAATGCCTAACGACATCACCAGAAAAGCTGATGAAGAAAAAGAAGTCCAAGAATATGAGGGATAAGCAGAAGAAAGAATTAACGCTAAGGGTATATACAGAGGGAACAAGTCTTCGCACAACTCTATATCCATACGATTCAGAAGTAATCTATTTTGAGATAGAGATTGGTTTATAAAATTGAGTAAAAGTATCCTAACTATTGGAAAAGAGTTTGTTATGTTGGCTAAAAAAGTAAAGGTATGCCAATGATATGCATATCTGGCCAAACTTTCTCTGTCCAGGAGGGTCTGGCAAGGATATTTTGGAAAATTTTCTGCTCCAGAGGAATTTTTCAATACACCTCTCTTAGCCAGGTCTGTTAGTAAGGGCAATAAGTTATTATTTCTATGCAAGAAAATATGGTATACTATTTTGTAAAGAGGGCGGTTCTTTGCAAATGTAGAAAGGTTAAAACACCGATGTTAAAGTAGAGTTTGAGAGTCAAAACAAAAATATATACTCCAATCGGTCAATCGTTAAAAAATAGTGTGGGAAAGGTCTATGTAGTGGTCAAATGAGCGAAATGTGCGAACTCATAGTTGCGAATCCTAACTAACGTCTGAAAGAGTGACCAAAACAGAGCCAAACCTTTTCGCTGACACAGAATCTGAGAAAAAGTGCAAACAATTGCATACAATTCTAAATACAATTCTATTGTATTTGTATTAATCAATCAATTAGTTTCGCTATTTATTTGTCTTTTATTGTCAGACAAAAGGAATGCCTTTCAATGAAAATAAATTGGCTTTAATTATGGCTTCTCTTCCTTATTAAGAAAATTATTGTCAATTAGCCATACATTCAATGCAAACGATAGCAAAATAAAGGCAAAGCAAAAACCAATAAAACACTATTAAAGCCATAATTTATTGCCGTTTTTGTGCACAAAAATCAAATCACATTTAATTTGGTTTTTGTAATGCATTTCTAAACAAATTTAATCCTATTTTTCATTTGGCGTAATATCAATGCCAGAGAAGAGAAGACGAAGAATGAAAAGAATAAGAAATGCACTGAAAAATCGATATCAAGTGAAGAATTATTTGATATAATATACCGAAAGACAAGAAATCAAAAACGAAATACAGATCTGAAGGCATTCGTAAAATGAATTACAACTTCTTGAATGAGATTTTACTATTTTATATGCAATTTATTTGACTCTAAAATATATATTTCTTTTGCAAACGAAATAAACTCAAAGACAATGATGTGATGTCATTAAGGGTAAGGAATACCGGGAACAACCAGTTCTACCATTTCTACCATTTGCTGATCAATGAATCACATTAACAATGATTTAATGGAAGAGAAAGCCTTTTATTCCAAAGGATTTCTTTGAAAATAGTGAAACAAATTTGCTTTTTATGCCAAAATATATTCACTCAAACTCTGCACAAAATCTAACACTTATTTCGTTTGGAAATTATTTTGAATCCACTTTTGAGTTATATCTCGAGAAATAAAATCGTTAGAAAATAAAAGAGCGATAGAGAAGAGTAGAAAAATGTATGAAATCGGTTGCTATTTATCTATTTTGAGGACAAATCCCATTTGAAGAACACCAGAGATGGCCAATGGAATTCGGCCCAAGGGGGTCTTGGAAATGGGTCTTGGCTCTAGGGGTCTAGGAGTAGGATGGGTAAAACAAATTCTAGGGGAGAGTTTGGTCAAATTTTCCGGTTTAGGGGGTTTAGGAATACCCCCCTATTGGCCATCACTTGAGAACACATATCCAGAAAAGTATTTAATTGATTGAATTTCATTGAATACTGATTTAAAAAATGCAAACTTTTGGTTCTAATTCGTTAAAACCAGATAAAAGTTTATTGAATTAAATACCGAAATAATTAAATACTCGGATATATTACCGACTGATGTATTAGTCGACTGAAAACTTATTAATCGACTCAACAAAACATATTCCCATATATTATGAGTAGGTTTTCAAGACCTTAACGATTAGATATGGAAATTCAATATCAAGTTCTTTCTAATTGAAAATCGGTTTACTCTCTGTAATTAAAATTCAAATCAAATTTTAAACAAAAATCTCCGAAAACAAGAATCAAAACACAAAACTATTCATCAAAAATCCGAATAAATAATTAGATTTAAAGAAAAAAGAAATTAAATTAAAATTTGATTTAAAAATAAATCATTTGTTTTGAGTTTGAATGCAATTCAACGCCTAAACAGTGAAAAGTTATCAATAATTTTGTTGATTCGATGGTTAAGAATAAAATAGCACACTATTAGACAA
Source organism: Liebstadia similis (assembly GCA_034689365.1). Lineage (NCBI taxonomy): Eukaryota > Metazoa > Arthropoda > Arachnida > Sarcoptiformes > Liebstadiidae > Liebstadia > Liebstadia similis. The sequence continues at coordinate 15,972 of JAQGAJ010000059.1, read as the reverse complement.
CTGATCCCAAGAACTGGTTCTCCACTTCTCAACTCATATACAGAGGGAGTCAGTGCTCTCGAAATGCCTGTCCTCTACTCGAAAGAGTCTCTCGTGAACTGCATTTCAGTTCAATTCGCTATTCCATTGCCTTCGGTCTCGAACTCAACACAAAAACAGAGAGGAATAGAGGACTCGAAAGGAAAGGTCTCTCTATCTCATCCATTCCTCTCCCACTCGAGGGACTGATCTAAAACCCTGAGCAGAGACTGAGAAATAGACTGTTTTGCATAAAGTGGTCAACAAATCGCGTCGACCTTAGAGTTAGGAATAAATAAATACTTGTTATTCCTTAAGAGAAGTATTTAGTTATTCCTTAAGAGACCACTAAATCGAGAGACGAAATACACTTAAAAACAGTCCTCAAAGAGAGAATCATAAGAAAGTAATTCCGAGATTGAAATAAACACAATATTAAAGAAAGTTTTACCGCAATTGTAATAAATGAATGCATAAATATTTAGTCCCGATATGAAAATAAACAAATCGAAGACAAATTGATCCCAATTTCAAAGATGAGATACATTTGTGGTTATGAATTGGTTTTAAAGCTCAAAAAAATTATTTTTCACTTAAAATTTATATATAATTTACTATACATTTGATTCGAAGTTTTTCGCTTTAAATATAACTTAAAATTTAAATTCATTTCTCTTGTCTTTACTTTACTTTTTATATTACATATAATTTAATAACAATTTATATTGAATTAAGAAATTCATTGTCCAATCGCTTCAGACATATGACAATTGCAGTTCATTTGGTTGTCATTGATCTCGAGTTGTTTGAGATCTGTTGACAATCGAGTAATTGATTTGAGTGTTAATTAAACCCAATTATAAACGACTGAATAATTGGGCGAAAGCTCTGTATTATAGGTATCTGTGAATACTTATGGCTCTTCTCTGAGACAATCAGTCACTGAGACTGAGATCCGATGACAATATGTATTCCCGAGACGGCCGTCACAGCACTCAAAGACAACAATCTTGTGTCCAATTATCATATATGGACCGCAACTGTCATATCCCTGGTCTGATCGGTCGGTTTGCGATTGTAGGGCACATCCGGCAGAGCGTACCTCAACTTTTCCCAAAACATTTTTTCGCCCCATTGGAGGAATGTATTGGTCTTAAGCCAGAGCCGAATGTCTGGGTCGAGGTCTTTGCTGGCGATCCGACCGATGAAAATGAGGATCAATTTGTGTCTATTAGTTCTGAGCACTTCGTGATGGGCAGACTTGAACTCATACCTACACCACTCACTCTTCAGAAAGTTTTCACTGATCACTAGTATTGTCCGCCGCGAGGCCTCCATTGCCTCTACTATGGCGTCGGACAGGTAGCCACTGGCCACCGGCAGATCACGATAATGAAGGCACAGCCGAATCGGAGGGTTTCCGTACTCGAGCTCTGGCGCTAAGATCTGTGCGACAAACGCCTCGTCCTTTTTGCTGTAGGAGACGAACGCGTCGAACAGTTTCTCTTCTTCGCGCCGGTGTTTGTTCCGACCCTCGAGTCGGACCCCATATCGCGAGTAAAACCAAACACTCATTTCTCTCCGGTATATGAATATCACAATCACTAACAACAACAACAGTACGAACACAGACGACCCGATTATGACCAGAGGCCAGTAGTCCTGAACCTGATATTTCTGGGCAAACATCGACTTTCGGGCCGAGAAGTTGGTGCAGACACTCATATTGAACTCCCCTAAGAGTGGAAGTGCTGTCGTCTCGTTGTAGAAGCACTGGATCTGCTGTGAGTCGCGGACAAAGTCCTGACGGCTCGGCAGCCAATCGATGAACTGTTCGACGAACTGGCACTCACACGACCACATGTTGTGCGCCAATCGGGTGTCCACTAGACGTCCGTTGAAGTTAAGGTTCCAGACCTGGAACTCAATTATGTAGTTGTGATCCAAATGAAGGATCTGAAGGGCTTTGAGGGCCACAAAGCTATTGTTGGCCACAATCGCTATTCGGTTGTAGGAAAGGTAGAGCTCTTTGAGGTCGACCAGTCTCTCGAACTCATAGCCGTAGAGTTGTGTCAATCGGTTTTGCTTTAAGTTTAATATCTGAAGAGATTTGAGTCCATTGAATGTCCGGTTGTTTATGGTATCGATATTGCTTTGGTTGAGATGAAGAACCTTCAGATTCTTGCGGCCAATGAATGCGTGCGACGAAAGGGTCGGTATGTTATTGCCGTCCAAATAGAGTTCGGTCACATCCATAGGTATGCGCTGAGGAACGGCCAGATATGTCGAGTGACTGCAGTCGACAATATTGGTGTTCCAGCTCTGGTCGTAATAACACGTGCAGTTCTCGGGACACGTCATCTCACAGTCACACGCGTCGAACTCACAGCAGTGGCAAAGAGCGAAACAGTGGGACTTATATGGACACAAGAACTGGGATGAGTCGGCTTTGGTCAGCGCCACCGATGACTGTTGTTTTGTGAAACTCAGCTGACATTCGATGTGCTGGACGTCAACCATTCGGGGGTATTGTCGGGACTCGTCCAGAGTAGCGATCCTCTGAAGCCATTCCATCGAACAGTCACATAGATATGGATTGGCCGACACTGAGAACTCGGGCAGTGGCCGCCGAAGCGGCACTTTGCTTAAGCGGAACGCGTTTATGTCAAGAGTGGACAGTCTATTGTTTGTGAGGTCAGTTCTCGTGAGGTTCTGCTTCTCCATGAATGTGAACGGAGCTATCTTTTTGATCATATTATTGTTCAGAAGAATCATTTCAATACCATTCGGAAGAGCACTCGAATCTATTTCGACGATTCGGTTAACACTCGCGTCCAGAGTCCGAAGTTTGAGCACAGACTCCAACTCGAAGTAGTTTCCGAGACTCTCGACCTGATTCTCGTGAATGTCTAACCACTGAAGACCGATAGGGATGAGCGCGTAGTCAAACCACGCGATCTTATTCACTGATATGTTCAACATTAACAGATCCCGAAGATTACTGAAGAGACCATTGATGTCAACGATGTAATTGCTGTCGAGTCTGAGCGCGTGCAGGTCAGGCACATCATCGAAAGTACCTTGTTCGATGCCCTGGATCTTGTTCTTAGCCATGTTCAGTATTCTGAGTGATGGCAAGTCTTGGAACACACCTTTGGACAGATTCCCGATTTGGTTGGCCTCCAGATTAAGACTGTAGAGCTGTTCGACGCTCTGATAGGAGGCGTTGTCGACCGAAGCGATCCGATTGTAGGACAGGTCCAGACTTCTCAAGAACTGAAGAGCACTGATGGCTGTCGGCACTGATTCCAGTTTATTGAGCGATAAATTCAATTCCATTAGATTTGATGAGTTCTTAAAGGCGTTGCCGTTAATAAAGTCCAACTTATTTGAGTCAAGGGATAGGGTTTGCAAGACATGCAGACCCGAGAGGGAGAGGGCATCGATTCTGGTCAACCGATTGTGGCTCAGGACTAGAGTGTGGAGATTGTAAAGCGCTTGGAAGGCATTGTCGGCCACGCTCTCGATCTCGTTGTGGTGTAACTGAAGTACTTCTAAACTATATTGGGATCGGAAGGTCTGGGCGTCGATCCGAGACAACCGATTGAACGACAGGTCAAGATTGACGAGTCGGGTCATATCGGCAAACGTGTCCGGTCCTATCCAATGGGATGTGATCTCGTTGTGGCTCAGCTCAAGAAGAACTATAGCGCCCAACGCATTGAAAAGTCCCGGCGGGAGGACTGATATGCTATTGTTCTGGAGATAGAGTTCAGTCAGTGATGTGGACACCGATTGGAAGAACTTCGGCGGCAGCGCCACCAACTGATTGTTGGACATGTCAAGGATGGTCAGTCCCGACAGACCCGACAGAGAGGTCTCTTCGGCGCGACTGATCTGATTGTGATGTAGAGAAAGCACTTCCAGTTTGGAGAGGAGACCGAAGCCCCGGTCAGTGAGCACTTTGATCCGGTTGTAAGACATGTCCAGATGTGATATCGAGTCCAGTTTGCACTGCAATTGCACTCTGTCTTTGTTTTTGGACGAAAAGCCGACACTAATTACTTCTTGGAATTGATTTGAAGACAAATTAACAAATTTTAGTTCATTTAAGTTACAGAACAACGATTCCGGTAACCAAGCGATCGCATTAGAGGACAGGTCTATGCGCTCGACTCTGGGCACAGGTGTCAGAAGACCTCCGGTCGGGATCTTGAGCTGAAGATCACCCCAATTGATGTTATTTGTGCGGACACTGAGGTTCCGCAACTGATTGAGTCCCTGGAAGGTGAGGAGCGGTAGTTCGGCTAATTTGCACCGGTCAATGGCCAGTTCCTTCAATTGGCTCAAGTGATCGAAGGACCGGTTGGATAAGGAACTCTCGAATAGAAGATCATCACAAAGTATATGCAGACCAGTGGTGTGCTGGGCCTGAATCAGACTAAAGTTGGTTGAGTCAAACGCTCCGTTCACTGTCCGTAGTTTACAAGTCAACAGTACGTTATCACTGGCCGGGTGTCCGCCCGAACCCATGTCGTGGCCGGCCCTCCACTCACAGTCCTCGGGCGCCACATATCGCACAGTGAGGACAGTCGGGCAGAGAATGGAGAGGATCGCGATTGCGAGCACTTCACTGGGAAATCGCACACAATTCGAAGCCCGCGATGGACTTGAGGAGGGCTTTTCCCTCGATGATAGTTTAGCCATTGGCTTTGATGGCACTGGTTCTATAAAAATAGATATATTCCGCACGGGTTGTATCGCATGTTCATTTAGCTCATGCAAGTCGTGGTCATTCAAAGACAAACTATTCTTCACTCTTCAGTCAGTTTGAGTGAAGTGAGAGAACCAAAGGAGAGACCACTTGAATGCATACCAAAAGCAAACTTTGCTTTACTTCGCATAATAGCGAACCGAGTCTTTGCTCTTACAGTCAGTCCAACACTTATACCGACGTCACGAAAGTGCTCTAACTTTTTATACCGAACCAAAGACTCCGCCTCTTCTCGAGCGCAGAATCAGAGCCTCAGCCGTTCCGACGGGACCTGAGCTGACTGTGTATACAAACTTAGTGATAGCCACTGATAGCCATTCTGTTGGCACTTTAATTACCCTCTTATTTGGTCATCTGATATGTCACTCGTAAACGAGTGTTTATTCGCACCCTTTGGCACCACTTATAGCCATATATAGAACCCCTTAGAATGACCATAGCTGTTGACCATCAATGACCATGGTGGTAATTGTTTTAGTACCATTTCGACAATTTTAACACTTGTTGTCATTGCCGTTCTTAACATTTAAACAAAAATAACTTTATTTAGAATTTTCCATGATACATTTCATTTGTTAGCTAGGTATTTAATGTGTGAAATTGTTCATAATGGTATTTTTAAGTTCTTAATGTAATAGATTTGAAATTTTGTAACAAAAATACTTGAAAACAAATTGAATGTTCACAACATTAAACTCGATTGAAGTTTGTTTTGAATATCAGAGTATTCAAAACAAGTATTTACTTATTCAGAGCTAATATCTTGCCATTTGTTGACCACTCAGGCAAAACACTTTTTTGTGAGTATGGCTATGGGTATGACTTCACCCCGAATGGGGAGAAAGAGAGGCCTAAAAGAGAGAGACCTTTCCTTTCGAGACCTTATTTTTTGTGAAGTTCAGGCCGAAGGGAACGGAACACTAAAATACATTGAAATACCAAAACTTCGTTAAACTACGAGAGGACTGGCATTTCACTCAGCACTCACTCCCTCTGTATAGCTCTTGAGAAGTGGAGAACCAGTTCTCAGTCAATAGTTATCTAATAGTGTTCACAACATTTTTAGTTATTCTCCGATTCAACAAAATTATTGATAACTTCCCACAATTTAGGCGTCGATTGCATTGAAACAAATGATTTTCAGAGATAAGTCTTATTATTCTTTAGTCTTTGCGATCAATTATTTATAGCGTTTCTAATTAATCGGATGACCAGATCATGGATCAGATCATTGCGCCCAACATTGACACCATTGACATCACTCCAATGGGCATTTTCAATAGCTATATCAATCATCATGAAAACAAACCAAGTTGTTTGTCGGCACATGTCTGCCCTTAATGACCCCCTGAGTCGATGAACCGGGTGGTGAACCCCGAGTGGAAATTAACGCAAGCAAAAAATAATTGGAACCGAACCTACCGAACCATTTGTACCACTGTTACCAATGTATTACCCAATGCATTACCTTGATAGTTTAGATTAGGTGTTTTAAATCAATGGGGAGGTCAGGAGAGTGAAGACCCGGTGCGTTGTTTTGAAGAAAAACACTTAAAGCCAAACGAATTTATTATCTGTCAATTCTAGCGAAAAAGGTGTGACCAAAAGCCAAGAGAAGATTTGCGAATCTCTTTCTCTCAATTTATCAATCGATTGCTTTGAATATCATTAACTGTGAGCTAACCATAACCACAACCACCACGATCTTCATTGCTGACCACTCTTTGTAGCCGTGATTACAATGATCAAAATGAAATCAGTCTAATCTAGTGCTCGTGATCTGCACTGTTAAGGATTCTCAAACTAGTCTTGCGATGGTTTATGTCAGGGATGACCAAAACGGACTAATCTAATGGGATTTGAAAGGCTTTAATGCAATGTTTTGACAATTTCTCAATGATGAATCCCCTTTATTACCTTCAATAAATCTAGGGATTATATCGGTCAATTTTTGACTTTAGGTGGAGTACAGACTACTGTCCCCTTCTCTTCATCCCTGTTCACAATTGATGGTTAGAGCAGTTACTGACTGGAGTTAGCAGTCAAGCACTTGGGCCACAAACCGGTTTGCCTTACTCTTAGAGAGTGTCACACATTTGGTAACATTTCTCAAAAATCTCGGCACAAATATTCTTCGATCCTATTTTTCGCTCTTTGTTCGGGTCCTCCAAAAAAAATTTCAATTAGATCCGAAGTAAAGGTCTGAATGAATGAACGCTCGACTCTATCGCCGATCAAATATAAGCTTTTAAGATATGACTCGCATTCCTGTGCTCAACAATAAGGACTCCCTGTCCAGACCTGGGTCACAATGGCCTGGATCTACATAGAGGTAGAGTCGGGACAAAGCCAGTCCCCTCTCAATTGATCATCACACCAAAGGAGTCCCGCTAAGAACCGGGTCGGGTCTGCTCTGATCCAATTGATCCAAAATACTCGCGATGTTTATTCAAACGTAAATGAATTACTCTTTTGATAATAAGCGCCAAATTAACTATAAATTATAATAAAAGACTTTTTAAACTCATTTTTACTAAAATTCATTTCCGAATTCAAAACAAAATTAAACAAAAAAGTAAATAAACAAAAGTTAGAGAAAACAAAACCCAAAACGAAAAGGAAATGAATATCAAGATTACAACAATACTCAACTGAAAAACCGCTTATTTGAGCCTTAATTTTGCTTTCATTTCATTCATATATAATATTTTGATATCAGAGCGAAAATTATAAAAAGAAAAGTCATTTTCAATACATAGAGAGCCAGAAATAATGGGATATTTCTTATGTGATATGAATCGGTAAATACCTGTTTGTGTGTTGTGTCAGGTATTTAACGCCAGTTAAGCGAACAGACCTTAAATACCGAGCGATTGTATAATATATTGCATTAAAGATTTGTATGAAATAATAAATTAGAAAATTAGAATCGGATAAGAATGAGAGGCGAATAAAACAGAACTATTTGTCGACCACTTTCTCGAACAATGCCAAAGATCAAGACTATGGCCAACACTTGCATAAGACTAGAGTCGAGTACAAAGACCTCAATTCGAGTTAGAAGTGAACGAAACACTCGGAAATGGTATTTAAGTTAAGAGAAATCCAAATCAAAAGCGAAAGTAAATAAATATTTACTTCAATTGAATTGCGATCTCAGCCGAAAAGCAATTCATTCATTCATTTACTAATCGCCACAAAAAGTCATTTTTTCTATGCTTTCATTTATTAAATGAATAATTGATTGAAACGGAATTCATAACTCATTTTCCATTTGATAGCCGAACAGAAAAGCCAGTAATGAGTCGGACAGTCAGTCAGTGCTCAGCACTTGAACACCGAAATTGCAATTCAGAGATCGAAATGATATTTGAAATACATTTGAAATACACTATGAATTCGGTATTAATTCTGAGCTCATATTTATATACAAAACTCGCGTTTCGTTTCTAATACATTATATTTAGGGTGTGTTGGGTCGGTCTCAGGCCTCGGATCGAGAGCTCAACCAAATTTTATTACATCTCTCAACCTGTGCCGTAAGCGCACACCCGCTGAGTGTTTCGAGTTTTGCCATATTTTCTAATCCACTTCTTCTTTACTTCTCTTCGTTTCTCTCTTTTCATATTTTTTTTAGTTCTCCAAACAAATAGAGAAGAAATTTGTTTTAAGAAACGCTTTGAAAATCTTTTGGTCAGTCAGTCGTAGAGAGAAGTTATGAGTTTTGATAGTATGGGTGCACTCAATGTCTCTCATATGCAAAGTGTGAGGCACTCGGGTCTCGAAGGGAGGCTTCTTTGTCACCATTTCTATCCAAATAGTGGGAAATTTCATTCAAGAAATTGTCCGAAAACGGGAAAAAAGGAGAGAAAGAGAGAGAATATGAAAATGACATCAAAAACATATTAAAGAGTATTAATTCACTAATAAATGACTCGAATGTGGAAATAAAATATTTGTATCTTTTGAATTGGAATTATGGCACAACAGGAGAGGACAGGTATGTGTATGTCTGTACTTGTGATAAGTGTAGCGAAACTAATTGCTCGGGCAGTGGATTCCTAAGAGGTTGACCCACATTAATGAGGCTTTGGCTGACTTCGGCTCACTTTCCCTTTGACGCTAAATCTCTTGCCTTATATTGTCTGAGGATTTAAATTGAAAAACAATTTTCATTTTTTATCTATTTATTAACAAACAGTGAACGAAGTACTCAAACAAAATGCATATATGAGTGAACTCTACTCTACTTTTTCTTTCTATCAAATGATGTGAATTTGATTTTTTCAGACATTCATTCGAATCGCAATTTATATATCAATTGTCATGTCTTTTGTGCACATATTTGAAGCCAATGTTCAAATAATTCATTGCATTTCTCGTAACAAATATTCGTTTCGCTATCGACTTGTAGTCAGTAGTCAAACAATTTTTCGACTAAAATCACTTCAAAGAAGACAACAGAAGAGAGAAATGAAATCGTTGTTTGAAAAAGTCATTTGACTTTTGAAAATACCAGGAATTCTGGCGAAGACTAGAACTCTATTTTAGTTTTTTCACTCTCTCTTTGGCTAAAAATTATTTGATTTCTAACTATTGTTAAGTTCAGAGACAGAAATATAGACAACAAAAGAGATTTTCATTTCATTTACACTCTTTTCGGGACTTATTTTGCGCTGAATTTTGCCAAAAACTAAAACTATTTTTTGTTTTCTCTAAACATTAAATTGAATTACAATCAGAATATCAGAATTGAAACCCGAAATTAATCGAATAAATCATGCGTTAAACGAATTTCCGAAATTCAGAGCCAATAAAACGGTTGATTATAATCTGAAGAAACCTTTTTTTCTTTGACTAACTATTGCTGTCCTAAAAGCAAAAACCAATAAACAGAGAACTAATGATAAATCAATTTTCAAACAAATGTCTCAATCAATCAGAAATTTAAAGAATAATTACAAAATAGTGAAATATTTCGATGAATTAATGTCACAAATTGGGTAATAATTGACTCAAATATATCATTGAAACAAATCTAATGCAAGGTTTGCCTAATATCCAGCACTTTAGGGGAAAATGAGAAAAACTTATTTTTTAATTAAAAGATAACGATTAAAAAGGTATTAAATAAATGATAAAGAATTTCATTATATTATACATTAGCTTAAAGTTGAATACTATATGTTTTCAATCACTTTTTGATAAATTAGTTGAACATATCTGATGGCGAAACTGAAGGATAGTCTCAATGCAAACCATTTTTACGTCAATTTTATCCGTTTTTTGTTCCCAATTAGCAAAACTACTGAACATAACAAACAAATCCTTTCATTTAATCTTTGAATCTCTCGTGAAGTGAATTAAAATCTAAAATATCTTTTATTTTCAATGTATTTTCATTTCCCAAATCGATATCAGAATTGAATGCAAACCAAGAGATCCAATCTCTCTCTCTCTCTCCCCTTCAGAAAAAAATTTGATAAAAATGAATCTTATTTTGAATCTTAAATCGAGTTTAGAATAAAATTAATTTGAAATTATGTTTGAAATGAAAGGCGAATAACAAGAAAAGAGATTTTAGTGTATATTCAATGTTAATTCAAAAAACATATCCAAAGAAAACAAAAACAAAACTAACGAAGAGTTGTTAGAGAGACAGGTCTTCAGGTCTCCAATGACTTTTCAATGATATCTTGGACTCAAATCTCAGTAATTTTAGCGACAAATAAATGAATTATTTGAAAACATTACAGATTAGGAGCTCTTTTGAGGCAAATATTTTGCCTCTAATTATATTAGACTACAAACGCGTAACAAAATTCCCATTTATTTCTTATTTCGTTTTCTCTTTTTTATTAAAAGTCAAAAACTTCTATACATTTAAAGAATACTAATAATAATAAATCAATTCTTCATCGCTTAAAAAGACTTCTGAAAGGAATCCTTTAATTAGGAATCAGTTTTAGATATCGTTCGACTGGTAATTAAAAGACATCTCATCTCTAAAAACGACTTATTCATCGAAAAAATTCTTATATTTTTATTCACAGACTCAGAGATAACTCAACTGAGACTTAAAATTGAATTTTTCTGTTTATATAATAAACTTAAGGAATAGATAGTGAAGTAATGAGTTTGTGAAGAGTTCTGTTCATTAGAGTTCTCGAGTGATACCCGAACACAGTCTCAGTCGGGGACAGGCGTTCGGGAGTTAACCCAAATCACTAATTATATTAGCATTCGATATGCATTTCCTCGTCTATGGCCTCAAACTTTATACCAAATGAACTACTTATGTATCGATTGTTTATTTTTGGCCGCGATTACAATGAATTACTCCGATTACATTGGAATTCGTAACCATGGGAAAGTAATATCTACCTTGATTATCACTCAACCCAACCGATATGATTGATCCAAATAAAATTTCCCATCGATTCTTGTTTTTTAAAATTCATAAAGTCCTCGATCATCATAAGAGAGGCACAGATCTGAGTCCATGAATATTAAGAGAAAACAATTTTAATAATAGAAAAGGTAATAAAAATTCAATTTAAAAGTTCTTAAGAGAAATGCCATTTGAATGAGAATTTTGTTTCCGCGCGAATATATCCAAAAGAAATATCTCTTATTTAATATGAAAATCAATTTTCTTAATGAAAAATAAGTGAACTTTTCATTCAAATTATTATGAAATATATTCTACTGAAAGCCCGAAAACAGAATCAAAATATAATTTAAATTAGATTTTCATGGATTGGCAAGACTTGGGTCTCAGAGACGGATAGGGGAGGGTCTGGACTATGAGGGAGAGAAGGATCGGGCGAAACGAGTCCTAAGACTGAGAGAAAACTGCAAAAACTACATAAAAATTCTTGTGAGCTATTGATGGCTGAAAAAAGTGAAAGTAAGCGAAGAAATGGTGAGAAAAGGTATTTCTCTCTCACTATTGCTCACCAAATGTTTAATGTTTCGCACCTTTAAGTCGGAGATTGAGTTCACTTTTGAGTCTAAAAATTTAATTTAACTCTAAAGCCGATGGAAAGTGAAATTAAATTTAATTAAAATTGCATTCCTTTGTCAGACTGTCTAACCATTCGCTGATAACACAAATCTATTTTTTCTCTTCTATTCATTTCGGTTTCACTTCTATTCTGAACTACGATTTAGATAACAATTTTTGAAAAATACATTTCGACTATTGGTTAACACATATAACCGAAAATATTTTCATTTAAAGAGAAATTAAATTAGTTTTCAAATAGACCTTAACATCAAAGGCCTATCTCTAAAGCCATTCTTGCCCTCCCTATCCCTCTATTGCTTTCTCTGGTTTTGTTTTATTTCAATCACATGTTAAGAGATATGAAGTTATGATAGCTTTCAGTAATAATTGGATTAATAATAGTCTCGAAAACTATAAACTTATTCTCGAAAAGCCATTTCCATTAAGAAGTGATCGGTTGGTAAAAAAAACTAAAACTAAAGGACTTATTACTCAACATTGGGTATAATAACAGCATTTTTCTCAAAATTCTTCCAAAGTTTTTATCTCAAACGCAAAAACCAAAGACTTTTAAAAGAGTAAATAAAAATTCTTCAAAAGATAATAAAAATTTCGAGAAATCCTTATTAAAAGCCAAATCTAGAACTCAATTGAATACAGATTTACCTTAAATATAATCTAAATCGCAAATCAGTCGAGTGTTGATAATTGTATTCTTTGTCAAAGACCCCGAACAGTCAATAATCAGCGCAAAAGCGATCAAACTTTCACTCAAATAATAATTAAATCTTCGGATTTCTGCTAAAAATCAGAGCAAAAATCGATTTTAATTACAATTCGCTTATTATCCGAAATCATTGCAAACCTTGACTTCTATTCAATCAATGATTTTCTCGATATATAACAAAAATTGAATAATAAATACTAATATAACGGGTATTAAAGGCTAACTATTTTATGACAGAAGAGAAAAATACAAATTTCTGACGCGAAATATGTATTGAAAGACATTTATCTTATTTCCTAATCGATCGGTAATCGGAGAAAATTATTAATAAATTCAGCGATACTTTGCTTTTTTGCACTCAATTCACAACAATTATTATCTGAACTAATAATTACTGATTTGAGACGAAAACTACTAATAATTTGCTTATCACTGATCCGACAGAATATTTAAGAGAAAGTTTTGGTTTTTGTAATTTAAGAGTAAAACTAATTTCACACAAAAATATGTCTTTAAAGCTATGGTTAAAGTATTATAAAAAGTTTAATTAAATTTTAAACCGAGAGGAAAATGGTTTTGGGCTCAGAAGATAACAAATCATTAATTACTTCTGTGTCTGATATTCAGTAGAATTTGTTCGCATTTACCCTCAGATCGAGTCAAAAGACTTGTTGTTCTGAATTCAAAAGTTAAGTAAAAGTATCTCTGAATACAAGCCATGTGTTTGTAAGCGATTCGAGTCTACAATCAGTCCCATAGTAGAGGCCAGGAGTCAACCGATTGTGTGTACTCTCGGGCTATAACTACTGGCCCTAAGGAAGAGTTTGGACCCGTTTTTCCAGTATTTCAGTCGAATTCATATTTAATATTCAAAAACCAAAGATATGATACGATTTGAGAGCTCTTCAGCTCAAAAAAATATCATTTAAACGAATGCTAAACGAAATACCATTATTGCAAACGTAGAGGACTTTAAAAGAGTTATTTAATTTGAGAAATTCATTTAAATTCCGTTTTGATTTTCAAGTATTTTAATAAGTATTAGTCAGTTATTAGTTTGAATTGAGAGATGAAAAGACCCGAAGCGTTGAACCGAACCTTACGTTCAATTCAATGATTATTTCCGTACATATTATCTGTTTATTTGGATTCTTAATTAAATACAATTTCTATTCTGAGCCCGACTTTCAAAGTGAAAATTGGAGGAAAAAACTATAATCAGTTTTATTGGTCTCTAGTTTTTATTCTTTTAATTTGCATTCTATTTAAACAAATTTCAATTCCAGTCCATTAACTGATTGGTAGCTCAAAAATGTCTCGTCATCTCCTGTTTTACTTAAAAGTTTTAAGTTTTCAGTTAAAACTAACTACAAATCTGACTAATCTATAGTTAGTTTAACATCTCTTGCATTACAAGACTAACTAAAAACTACTAATTTATTCAAAACCAATGCTTTAGAGACTGAATAAGAAGAAAGAGAAGCGAAAGACAGACAAATAGTTTTATCATTCGCTTCAATCGAAACGATAATAATTTTTTTTCTGAGAAAAATACCGAAAAATAAGTAATAATTCCTTTGAGAGGAACAGACATTCGTTTAAATAGATATAAAATCCAGAAAAACAAAAAGATATTTAATGAATGTAACGATAGTTAAGGACAAACAACAAGAATCAGAACTGAATAACAAATGAGAAGCAAAAAAGAATTCATCAGAACTGATGACAATCGGAGACGTCTTCGGCGTCAAAGAAAAAGAATGAGAAAAATAAATATCACTTCAAAGGGAAAAAATTGTATGAATAGACAGAAATATAATTATCACTGAAAAGTCATTTTGTTTGGCCATAACTCCCAAGACATAAGACCGGGAAGTATTAAATGGCCAATAATTTACATTAAAAAGTATTAAATGAGAGGCAAAACTGGCAGTGGGCTCAACAATCATGGGAAATGAGTTGCAATGAGTATCTAAAATCTAAAATATGAAATAATTCAATGTTTCGACGAATATTAAGCCCATAATAACAGTTGGAAACGAATGATAAACGAAATGCTAATTTCAGTTCTTCTTCAGCCGATAGTCTCTGCCGAGTGTTGGCAATGGAATAACCAATTGAAGTACTGTTTGGCCCCAAAGTTGCGATAATGTGCTTAAAAGTTCACAATATATACGATATTTACGATACGCCCTATTATTTACTTGACTTATATCACCGGAGTTTGACTTTTGAATGCAATCGCCTTTTCCTTGCATTTCATACAAATTTTTGGCCAAATGTATGGATTGTGTGTCGGATCCGATGTTTAAGCCCTTGACTCAAAACGATTAACAAATTGTTCGCTTTTCATACAAAAGTTTAGTCCGTTTTTTGTAATAAAATTTTAATATTTATTATAATACCCAGAGATCTATCGGTGGGTGGATATGGTCGGTAAAAATGCACTGAAAAGGAGTAAAAATTAACGATTTAAGAAACAATAAGATATCAAATCCTCTACTTATATACAAATTGAATACATTTTTTACGATTTAGAGGACAGGAATCGAAATATTTAACAAAAAACTTATTAAATTTCTAATTAATTTTCTTCTCTCAATGTTTATCTCAACTAAACTTTTAATTAGAATTTTATTCATAACTCCATTTACGTAAAAATAATTTCATCATTTGATTTACATCTGATGCCTAACGGGTTCGGTAGGGCTGACCACACGCCTTGACCTCAATCCGGTCCCCAAAACACGAGAAACAATATCCAAACGGTTGTTGTTTCAGGAAAACACTCGACGGAAAGACTACACTCTATTATATTCACCTTTTTTAGACTCACTTTAAGGTTGTTTGCATTTAAAACGTTTTTTCGGTTATCCTTTTTGTAGAAAACATTTTTGTGAAATGAGCCGAAAAATGAGACAATGGTTTTGAATGGTTTTGAATGGTTTTGAACGGTTTGAATGGCATTATTAAGACTATAATTAACTGTTCCTCTGAATTAACGACTCTCACCGCCGAGAGTTTGTACTTTGCATTTAAAACGTCTCAGAAATTGGTCTCAACTTAAACTAATGTTTCGTTTCCCGGCTTTAAATATGTTGTCCGAGAAATGGATTACTCTTTTTGTCACTGATTATACTTCAGTGCGCTCTCGATCTTCAAGACTAATGAATTTCTGTCCAAACGGCGCGAAAACTATTCAAAAAATATATATTAATCTCTTTTTTCATTCACAGAGAATATTAAAAAATTATTTTATTTCTAATTTATTAAATAACTAATAAAATATTTCTATGACTTAACCCAGAACTTAATTGGGATGTGACCTAACCCTAGTGTCCTTTGGATGGAAGGCATGGATAGTTATTCAGCGCAGAAAAACTAAATCATTATATTTTAAATTTATTTTCTGTTTTCTTGGCTTTTAATGAAATTATTATACAT